>JAAAQI020105664.1:0-16123 GCA_011800005.2 Stichodactyla mertensii | reverse complement strand
TATCAACCCATGGGATTCATTATTCCCAGAGAGTAAGCCTTATGTCCAGATAGGTTCTGGTTTAGGTGGTATGATTGGCGTTTTAAGTCTATTTGTGGTCAACATACCATCAGCTGTAGCTGCAATGAGTGTGAGTAGTTTACTGGGTGCAGTAGTTGGAAATAGATGGTACATTAGCATGAATAGAAGAAAGATGCTTGAGGAAAGTTATTGCCGATATCTGACATTTAGACGCATACAGCAGAATTACCAAGATACTGAAGGCTATGATGGAGAATCGCTGTTTTTATCAGGGAGTCCATATATTGATGCCTTGCTAGCTGTCATACTTATAGGGCAAGCAGTATTGATATTAGTAAGCCCCTAGATAATGACATGAGATAGAAGGCTAATTCAAATGTATGACTTCTATGGATTGTAGGCAGAGACTACAGTGCTGCTATGTCTTTTGTTACCATTATGCACCTACCAATGTTTAGCCCCAGGGTCAGGGGGAGGGCAGGCAACCCAGGGGGAATCGACATAGGATCTTGCTACTTGAGTTGGGCATTTGACAAGTACATTCTCCCCCAGAGAAGGGGAATTTGACACTTGACAGAACAAGAGAGACTGGAAGGGAGGGGAAATGTGACATTTGTTAGAGTCCTGGGGATAGGGAAATTGACTTTCCGATCTTCACAAATGTCATTATCCCCCCCCCCCCACCATGGGGCTAAAGATTACGAAATATTAGGGGATAAGGTTGGCTGAAGCCTAAAAGCTGAAATCAAGGGCATATTATTGTAAGGCATTTCATTTTCCTCAGCTCACCAACTGAAAGTAATTTTGGACAGATAATTTCTACCAGCACATATCCAGGGTCACAAAGACCTTCAATATGATTGACAAGGTGACCTCTTTAGTGATCAAAGTTAAAATTCCTAGTTTCTAAATGGTATATTTACAACAGTAAAATCTTCAGCAGCTATGACATTATCACTCTGGAATGCTATCTTGCCTTGATCTAACAGTTTTGTCAGGGTTGGTGAATCTGAGTTTTCAGTTTCTTCAGAAGGATTTTTGTATCTTTGACTAAAATGAGTAAGAATTAGTTTCTTTGCTTGGATGTCCTTTGCAAACTCTCCTGCCATCCCTGGAAACAGAATAATATATAAAACATTTAGAGCAGTGAGCTACACTTTATTTCCAGATTTTTGAAGCTGGAAAAAAAAGAAATTACCAGTAATTCCTTCTCTTAATTAAAGAAATATGCACTACAACCAGGGTGTGGTGCATACTTCAGGGTGTAGTGCAAATTAAAATTAAAATATAGGGATATTTTCCCCTTACGTGGTGTGGAGTGTCCAAACTCAATAGCCTTCTCCTCCATTTCATTCTCTTGTGTAGCTTCTTGCACTAAACAATCACAGTTCCTGGCAGCAGTTGCTATTTTAGAAGAATCACAAGTATCTCCCAGTATAACAATCTTCCTCCCAGGTCTTGATGGACCTATCACCTCATCTGGGGTAACTAAAGTTCCATCAGGTGTGGCAATAGATTCACCCTGCTTTATTCTTGCATATAAAGGCCCTGGAGGAATGCCTTTCTTCTTTAACAAGGCAGGATCTAATCTCCCAGGTATTTCATCTTCCTTAATGATATATCCAAAACAAACAGTTCTGTGTTTAAGAGGAGCAGCTAGAACACTTAGATTGCCTTCTCTACAGACTTCCCACATTCCATTCTCTCCCTCAGTGATTGTTTCTCCTGGGAGTTCATCTGGATGCAGACAATCGTCCGCTGGGTGTACCTTGTCAGGAAGTTCCCCTCCAAATGCACCCTTCAGATACTCTGAAATGAGAGGAAGACATTTACTTCTATACTTTTACTGTGTTTTCATCATAAGCTGAGATTTACTTTGCCATTTTTATTTATTTGTATCAGTATTTTTGCATTTTTTTCATGACACCACAGTGCTTTTGCTACTTCTTCTCCAAAAAAAAACCACTTATAGTTAGTTTGGGGGTAGTTTTATTGTGGAACTTGGCTTTAAATGGGAGGCAAAAGTGAAAAGATGTGAGGGATTTGGGCAGAATGGGACAGCTATCCCATGTTTCTGAATTACCTGATAACTGTATTTCGTGGACAAGATATTTATACCCAAGTCTTGACTGTGATATCTCTAAAGTTGTTCTTAAGAATTTACGAAGTCCAACAGGACCATAAACTTCGATGGGCTCTTTATCCTCAGGACAATTTTGCCCTGTGGTACACAGGAAACCTGGCAGGCCAAAAACGTGATCTCCATGAAGATGAGTGATGAAGATCTTATTGATGCGTCCTGGCTTGATAGAGCTCTTCATAAGCTTGGTTTGTGAGCCTTCTCCACAGTCGAACATCCAACAGCCATTTTCATGTCGTAGAACAGTGCAACTTGCTCCCCTTTGAAGAGAAGGATAGCACGACCCAGTACCAATAAAATGAAGTTCCATAATTTGAAGTAATCCTCTGAATAATCTCATAGACTTTTGCTTCTTTTGTGCTACTTAGTGCTCTCAATTCATCTTTTTCGTAGGATTCTAATAATTGTCCAAAGACGGCGCGATAAACAGTGTCATAAACAGTCCTGATAATAAATGATGAAACCGTAAAACAAAATGGTGAAAACACAGGAAGCCCAATTAGTGGTTGACAAATATTTTTGGCGCGAAATGATGAAACTGCGACGTTCAGATAAAACACACATTAATCTGCAATGTTAAGGCTTTCACTTTGCAGTAGTTTAAAAGTTTAAGTTGTTGATTTAGAGTGATTTATAAATATATGATAAAAAAAATTTTCCACCACTTCCGGTTGGGTTTTCTGTGTCAATAAGATTGCGCATGCTTTGATGGTAGTAAACAAATCGACGCGCCTGCAGTCATAACCGCTCAGATTGAAAAACCGAGTGAACATTTGAAAAAAATTTCTTTAAAAAATTTCGCGATATATTTTCCCCAGTTGCTCTAAACGTGCGGTTTTGAAATGCCGATAATAGACGGAGAAGAAAGTGGTGATGAAGAGGTCGAAAGAAGCCCAAACGAAGACGAAAATGGCAGCGAAGAAGAAGACGACGACGATAGCATGTCTTCTGCTTCAGAGGACTCTTCGTCTGACTCCAGTGAGTAAAACTACATTTACAGCTACATTTGTCCGCATTGAAAGCAGAATCATTATATTTTATCTGTTTGTTTGGATTTAGTTGATGAAACGGAGAACGAAAGGCGAAGAGCTGAGTGTCTTGATGATATGGCAGACTTAGAAAGACAGTTCGTGGAATTAAAGGAACAGTAAGTAACGAGCTAGATCAGAATAAATTTGTATATTCATTTGAAATTAGCGTTTAGCTTTTATGATAAAGTGTTTTATTTGAAACTCAATTCCCTCTTACTTCCAATATCCGTTTATGGACAATTAAACCTTGCAATAAGTGAACACACATTCCCTGGTTAGAAAATTATCAAAAGCAGGTTGAGAGAGTTTGACTTTTGTTCATCATGTTGATAGAGTGTGCATGATGAAATGACAGATAATCATGTCAATGAATATAATGCAGGCTATGCACTAGGGAGGGTAGTCAATGTAGCAAGAGGATTTACCATGCATTTAACAGCACAAATGCACAGGGATACAGGGAATTCAATGTTTACTTCTACAGTTTTAACAATTTTAACAGCAAATCTTTCTCCAGGGTCTGGGAAAAAGTGCTAAATTTAACAATACATGAATGTTAAATCCCCTGCCCCATCCTGGGGGTTAAGGGCTGGAGGTTTCAGTTGACTAGTGCATTATTTGCAAAACAATAAGCACAGTTGCTATTTATCTCAATGTTTGAGAAGTTCATAGATTGAATATCAAAATGTCCTGTATGCCAAGTTTTTAAAAGCTTCTGATTTGCAGGCTTTATTATGAACGACTCAGCCAAGTAGAGAAGAAACTTGATGAAGTTGCATCAGGTTAGGTAGTTCTGTAGTTACTCTTGGAAAAGGATTGAAATTTCCCAATCATAAGGTCGGGGGTGGAGGTGGGTCTGGAATGAGTAAGATATAATGATGTATGTACTTTATCTCCGGTTTATGGAATTTCTTGGATCCATTGATTCCTCTTTTGTGGAAATTCAATTGAAAATGTATTCTAGATGTTGTCAAAACTGCATTCACGTTTCATGGTGATACTTCTTCTTTTGAATATAAAATAAGATTTTTTTGATCTTGAAATTGTTTTGGGCATTACCTTTAATAGGACTGGCAAGTGAATATAATGGACCATTAGCAGAACTGAAAGAAATGTGTGAAATACGACTGGAAGTAGCTGGTATGTAACGGTACAATATAATGAGTGGCAGAGTTACATTCTTGTGCCACCCAAAGAGAAATTATTTTAGAAACTGAGTGACCTTGCAATAAGTTCCGTGCTTCAGTGTGTTATTACTGCATAGATGAGTGACAGGTGGTTAGAGGAATTTTTCAGTTTTTGGGTCTACTGTGGTAAAAGGTTTAGTATCGGGAACCCTTACATGATATGATTTTATAGACTAATACATGCCACTTTGTGTTTTTTAACAGATATTCTGAAGCAGTGCAGGGTATGTATTTTGTGAATCTATTATCTCCCATTCTGTTTTCAATTTTGTTGAACTTTTTTCGGGAGTTGGGAGAAGATGCCCTTATCTTTCCCAGAGTAATTATACATTAATACTTGATGCTGTTATGCACTGACCACTCTTTACTCCCTTGTAGCTTGTCAATTCAAGAAACAAATATGATGCAGAAGAACAGTCGGCTCATCAACATTTTGAGGTATTGATCTTATTTCATTTTTTTAATTAATGAAATGGTTACAGTGCAATTAATTTAAAAATTTTGTTTTGCTACCCTATACAGAGTGAAAAATTAGCTCTGATGGAAGGAATGAAAGCTGATTTTGAGGAAAAAATCAGAAAACTTGAGGAGGACAAACACAATATTGACATATCAGCAGGTATACCAGTAGTTATCATAGTGTCAGAAATAAAGTTTAAAATTTTTTGCCATCATTGTAAACACTTTTTGAAGTAGTGCAGATTGCTACACAGAGAATGAATCAAATTGTTCCATTTTAACAAGATAGGTACCACCTTTCTCACACAGCAGCCATTTTTATTCCCATGAGAACAAAATCTTTTGTTTATGCCCAGCTAAACTCGTTCTTAAGTGTTTGTACGTGAGGCTTGCCAGCCAGAAATGTACTGTTTCAGTCCACATGGCTGCCATCTGAGAAAGGTCTATTTATAGGGTATAAAATCTTAATCACTTAAAACTAAATTGAGGTTGCTTTACATTTTTGTTCTGTCCAGATGTCTGGCTTGAGTCTCAGTCAATGAACAAGAAGCACAGAAGAGCAGCTGATGGTGTCTTATTTCCTGAGAAGCGTCGTAAACCAGTCACTATATCAGGTAGGAATAAACACAAGGACCTGCTTGATTTAAGCAACCCTATAATCTTTTATCTTTATTATACGGCATCTTATGTTTATGATTGTTTTGTTGGTATTTTAGGTCCATATGTTGTATATATGTTAAAAGAAATGGATATATTAGAAGACTGGGCTGCAATAAGAAAGGTAATTGGCAGTGCTGTGTTTTAGAATTACATCTTTCCCATAGGTTTTTTCAAGGTAGACAAGCAGGGTGCATTGAAACTGGTGTAGCTTTGGTGTAAAACACAATTTCAAGGTATAATGCAAAATATATGTTTGTACCCAAGCTATACCACAATGGACCATGTTTGCTGTCTCAGGAAAGGCTTATGGAAGGAGATTAAAACAACCAGTAGCCTCACATATTGAGTGAAAAATTTATTATTAATCCTCCCATTTAATTTTCCTCTTTTCCAGGCAAAAGGAGCTCTTGCAAGAAGAAAAGCACAGAGTAAGTTCTTTTGTCATATTTCTTCCACTTCCACCATGTAATTAATTATTTGTTACAAATATTTTTACATAAATGTTATGGTATTTCATTTTATTTAGGAGCCTACCAAACTGAGAAGATTCCATTTAGTGCAAGATATGAAGATGGAAAACTTTATTATGAAGGGGAATGGTAAGAATTTTGTTCTCAAATTCAGATGAGATTTGAATTGTGATTATGATTATACCTGATGATGCTGCTTGATGATGCTGCTTGATGATGATACTGCTGATAACATTACTGCTTCAGCTGCTCTAGATGATGGTGATGATGGTGTTATTAATGTTCTAGAGTTTAGGCAGGTCTAATTACAAGATATTTTATTTTATATTCAAGTACTATAGCAATTTTGTTTCTGTATATTAGGTTTCACAAAGGAAGTCAAATTGTCATTGAAGGAAAAGATGGCACCAACTGCAGGTACTGCTAATATACATTACTAGCCTTGTATATGTACATGAGATTAATCTATATGTACATGGGATCTGATCTAAAAGACCATCATTATCCTTTATAATTTCTTCAATTGTTAATACAAATAACAGTATTTTTCGAACTATATGTTCATCTTCAGAGAAGTCACTTCTGTTTCAATTGTGATAACCATTTTTTTTCAAACCTGTTCTTTTAGTGCAATGGTGACTGGAATAAATACTGGAGAGGTATGTATTTATGTAAAAATTTGTCAGCTATTCTGTGGTGTACTCTGTCTCTCAGTCTGCAAAATCCACAGGAACTCCAATGATTTATATAAGCCATCAAGAGAATGGTCTTGTTGCTTAATGCTTTTTTGTCATCCTGACGTTTTTGAGTTTTCATTCTCTTTGTATTTCAGATTTTGGTACGTCGAAATGATGGATATAAGACCAAGTTGTATATAGGACAGTTACAAAAAGGAAAATTTAAAATTAGGAAACATTTGGCTTAAATTTAAAGTACATCCTCAAAAACCTTCTTTGACTGTAAATGTAGCATTTCAAGTACAAAAAACTTAGAAAGTCATTTTGATATGTAAATAATTGTGTATAATCAATTCTGACTTCTGAAATAATACCTCTCAAACATTATTAATCAAAAAGCCCTTGATAAAACTTCACTAATCACTTTACTACATCTTTGGATTTTTTGCATATTGCCCTACTTCCCTTGTTGAAACTGCTTATCTGTAACTGTCTCAGCTAGTTTTATAATCCTTTCAAGAGCAACTTGTTACTCATAAGTCAATTATTTCTATATTGTCCTTGTGACTATATTTGGAATATTTGTAATAAAATTGCAATGTTATATATCATAAATCCTTAAAACATGAAATGACAGTTTTTGATATTCTAATGCAACAGCATCATTATCCATACTCGTTACAGTATGACACATGCTCTGATATGGTTAATTTGTATCTGCGTTGACTCGGCTTTGCCTTGTGCCACTCTGGTTTCTCTCATGCTTAACAGCCTCTCACATGCATCAATTAAAAAAATGGTTGATCATGAAATGAATGCATACAGGTTGCTTAAGCACAAAAGAAACGTAAGAGCTGCACAAGGTGAAGCTGAATGAGACTAGCTTCTTGAGTGCTTAAGCAACCTGTCAAGTGCATCCATTTCATGATGGATGAACAACATAAATGTGAACCATTTCTTTTATAAAAATAGCCAAAGCTGAAAATTGCATTTATACCTCAGGGTATTGACCATGACCTTAAATTGATGCTAGCAGGGCACCACTAGGATGTTTTCATGATTGCATCATTTTACTACCACTACCAGAATACGGTGTCAAAAAGCTTTGTTATACAGTTTTTCTACTCTACTGAGCAAGGGCAGATCTAGGGGAAGGGTCTGGACCCCTCCTTTTTTTGACTCATTGTTTTCCATTTTTTTAACATGATATGTATAACAGAGAATTATTACACTATAATATTGTAAACCTTTCCTATTGAAAGTTATGACTGTTTGAAAATCACCTTCAATTGCAACCCAACTCCCTTTTATCATGCAGTAGCAACACAAGTGTGTATTATGACTGGTATGGTGTATGACATCAAAAATGATGTCACCTATTGAATATAGGTTTCGGACCCCCACTTAAAAAAATCCTGGATCTGCCCTTGTTGAGAATAGAAAAAAACTGGTCAAATTTGCCTGACAATAGAAGTCACTTCTTACCTTGGAACTTTGTATTCTACTTAAAAAATAATTTTCAAAATTTACGCTTTCAGTTTTTTCAAGATGAATTTCAATCCTTTGCTTGTGACCCCCCCATACCGTAAATCCTAGATCTGCCCCTGCTACCACTACATTGACTGTTTTAAGCATACAACTCTTGACTCACATGTTGAGGAAAAGTAGAGAACCCAAAGAAAAACCCTCACTTCAAGGGAGAGAACAACACATCTAACAAACTCTACTCACATGGCATCCGCAGGGCTCAAACCACAGACCTGACCCAATAGACTCACAGTGGTGAGAGGTGAACATTTAACTGCTGTGCCACCCACATGGTTCCATTAACCTTCTTTCCAGTTCTTAAGATGAAATCAGGGGCGGATTGAGGATATTTCTAGGGGGGGTGACTTTCAAGACTTGTGCACGTGCTTTGGGCCAGAAACTACGAGACAATAACAATGGGGCTTGAAATCAATAGAGAATAATGCAAATTATTATATCCACATCCACTGGATGTGAGCAAGCACGCGCTCTGATTGGTTCCTCTACTACTAGGATATCAGCTCATATCCCGTGAGTAGAGAAGTAAACAAAATGGCAGAGTGTTTCACTGATGTTATTTCGCTTTTTAAACTTGAAAATAATTAAAATTCTATATTTCTCACAATCCAGTAGATTTGGATATAATAAAACAATTATTCCACTCAATCTTGTTGTACATGGCTAATAGCTGACTTGGCACTGTGTGCCTTGTCAGCTATGAGCTCATGCATGACTCAATTTCGTGGAATAATTGTTAATGATACAATAATCCAACTTAAAATTGATCTAAAAATCAAACGTCAAGAGCTTGACTGTTTGAGTGATCAACAACCTATCTATAATAGGGTTTCTTACAAAAGGGGGGTGACCAGTCACCCCCTTCACCACCCCTGGATCCGCCCCTGGAAATGAAAGTGAAAGTGCTGCAGCACAGGAAATTGATATTCAGCTTTTAACATATCAATCACCAAATATTGTGTGGCAAATAAATTTATTGAACTATCATGGTAAATCTTGAAAAATTATTTTACTGAGGAACTTTGACACTGTCTTTGATATTTCCGTTTTATTTTTGCCTCTCGAATAACGCTTATGAAGATGCTAATAGGAATTAATAGTAAAAACCGTCAAAGATTCTATAACCTTACGTGCAAGTTTATAAGTGTTGCACGCAATTGTGAACAAAAAGTTTATTTATAATTTGAGTGGTACTCCTCAAGCTTTCACAGGAAAGCATCACACCATTCCTTCAAGCAGTTGTAACAATCTGAACTTTGCTTCCTGTTTGCATTGACTAGATCTTTTAACCAGTCCGTGAACATCTCTTCATCCTTCTTCAACAATAAGAACTGTCCAAGAACGACGTACGCACAATCGAAGCCTTTATCTTTTAACTTGCCACCTAATACTTCGCCGATCCCTGCGAGCTCTGTGACTGGCTTCTCGCCCATGGGTTCACTAACAAAATTCTTGTGTTTTTGCGACGTGGAACTCATTTTCAGAATCTAAAGTACGCCTACAATAAGCAGAAAGAGGAAAAAGAGATGATGGAAATCAATGGCTATTAAAAGACAACACGAGGTAGTGCTCTAAAATTTTAAGGAAAAATAACAAAAAAATAACAAGTAATCGCAGATGAGTTTAAAATTCTACATATATTAAACAAACTTACCCGATCGCTTGAAAAAAGCTAGAAAAAATGAAGACAAACGCGTTCAATCTATTCAGTTCGATAACAACGATCGCTGTTCCAAGGTGAAATCAAGCACTTTTACCATATATGGAAACTATTACCAAATATGGGGTGTAAAAAAGGCGCGAAAATGTTGAATATGTCAATCAATATTTTTTTTCACTTGTGAAATCAGAAAGAAAAGTCTAGGAAATAAAAACCCGTGAATCACTGATAAAATTATCCTCTATAAGTTTCTGAAACCCCATTTTATGATACCTATATATATAAGTCTTGAAGAAACTGTTGTTTAAAGAGTTTTTCAAATGAGTTCAAGAGGGAAACGCAAGGCCACGAGTCAAGCGAAGACGAAAGAAGAAGGAATCTCTGACTCCAAGAGACCCAAGTCTGCTGCTTCTATGAAACCACGGCGTCCAAAAGGCATGGTAGAAGTGCCTGCGGGAACTGTAGTCACAGATCTTACCAAACAACAGTGGAAACTAGGAAGACTGCTCGGATGGGGAGGATTTGGAGCGCTTTATTTAGGTATTAAGACGTGTTGAGAAAATCCATGGATTTTAATTTTGTTAATGATTAAAAGATTGATTTTCATTTGTTTATTTCAGCAAGTTCAAACTGTGGGAAGCCAGTAGGTGAAGATGCTGAGAATGTCATTAAGATTGTAAGTGAGAGAGAGTAGGATTATTCAATTTGACAAGGATTTAGATGTCATTACCCCCTAATATAGTGCAACAATACCCCCTAGAGTGGGATTGTTCTTGGGGTGCATGTCTTGCTATAAGATATAGAGAACAAATAACATGG
Source organism: Stichodactyla mertensii (assembly GCA_011800005.2). Classification (NCBI taxonomy): domain Eukaryota; kingdom Metazoa; phylum Cnidaria; class Anthozoa; order Actiniaria; family Stichodactylidae; genus Stichodactyla; species Stichodactyla mertensii. The sequence continues at coordinate 5,454 of JAAAQI020105664.1, read as the reverse complement.
CTGCCACAATGATTGACATAACAAAAGAAGCCACGACCAAATCTTTTGTTAAGATCAACCAAGATGGTGGATGTGATGTCATCCCAAGAATAGTATCTTGTACGACCCCTGTCTTTTGATTATTCTTGTGGGAAGTGATACCCGCTTTGTATATTCTCTTAGGTTAGTAGATTTTAATGTAATGAATTGTCTGTTGTATTATAATAGGAACCACATGCTAATGGTCCACTCTTCACAGAACTGGCCTTCTATCAAAGAGTTGCAAAGCCTGAAAGTAGTAAGTGTATATCAATGGAGGTGGGAAAAAAATACACTGGACAGTCATTCTTCCATCAATAGTCATCTGCTTGATACATTAAACTGTTATCATTCCCATCAAGAAATTCAATAATGCATTCTTTCATTCATTCATTCATTCATTCGTTCATTCGTTCGTTCGTTCGTTCATTCATTCATTCATTCATTCATTCTTTCATGTTCATTTTTTTGTCCATTTATATCCATTAAGTTTTCAGCAAGATTTATTTCATTTTAGTCAAGAGTTGGATGAAATCAAAGAATCTTAAGCATCTTGGTGTTCCTTTATACCTTGGTTCTGGTGCTGTGGAGCATAATAATGCAAAGATGAGGTTCTTAGTGATGGAGAGATATGATCAGGATGTTGACCAGATTTTTCAGCAGCATAATCGAAAGTTTGACATCAGAACTGTATTGACCCTTGCAATACGAATTGTGAGTCGTGTATCATCAGAAAGATTTGGTTTAAATAACCTTTTTAATGCAACAGTAGATCCCTTGCAGCTATTCCCAAAGCAGTTAAATTTGGGGGGAAACAGTAGAACTATTCTCCTGAGAATTGATGACTATTTTGTCCTCTAAATTTTAATGCTTTGGGAACTCTAAGGCAGGAAAAGTACAATTCATATGTCAGGCAAACACAAGCAAAATACACAAATGAAATGGGAAGTGGTTCATCCAAATTATTTTCTAGACTTTGTCTAGTGCTACATTTATCATTGCTAAGCAAAGCCTTTGCTATTTGCTTTGCTTTACTCTACTATTTCTTTTGATTAGCTTGATATTCTGGAATACATCCATGAAAAGGGGTATACACATGCTGACATCAAGGGATCTAATCTAATGATGGGATATTCCGAGGGCAAGAAAGATCAGGTGAGGTTTTACTATTTATATACAAATATTATTTTGCATAATTATGATAATAAAGAGTTGGTACCTATGTAATGCAGTTTCATAGTCATCACAATGTGGCAAGGAAGGATGCCTTTAACTGTATATTGTGCCATTGGATCTGCTCATCTTTACCATTGACAGATTTAGGGATAGGGCCATGGGACCATAGCCCCACTTTGTCTTCTCATACCTGCAAATGTGGCTTGGTCAGTCCAGCCTCTCCTTTTTCTGATTCCTTGGACCCACCCCTGCTTATGATCATATTTCTTTTCATTTTCCTTTCAATTACATTCTTTTTACTTAGGCTTTCTGTCTTTGCCCAACCTGTCAAAGTAAATATCTAAAACAATAATTGCTTCTTCATAGATTTATTTGCTAGACTATGGACTGACATTCAGATTTAACCCAAATGGAGAACACAAGGAGTACAAAGAAGACCCCAAGAGAAAACATGACGGCACAGTGGAATTCACCAGCAGAGATGCGCACAAAGGAGTTGGTATGTTCTCTGATAATCCACTTAAAATTAATTGTACAAACATCTGATCTTATAATGAATTCTAGTTTCTTATGACTTTCTTTATTAACTGCTCCAGCTCCATCCAGAAGATCAGATTTAGAAATCCTTGGATACGTGATGCTGCAATGGTTATGTGGCAGATTACCTTGGGAAGATAAATTATCTGACAAGGAGTATGTCAAGAACCAGAAGATAAAGTAAATAAATCTTGTTCTTTTGAACATGTCTTTTGATATTAATATTGATGCTGCTCCTGTTGACTTTGAAGATGACCATATTTGCTAGTGATAATAATGGTCATGTTAGTGTTGTACGTCTGATGCTCTGACTATAAATGAAGATATTTTTTGTGATATTGATGTTGATTGTTAATATTTTTGAAATTGCAATAGAGGTTTTGCATGGCACAAACAATAAAATCGTTTTACATGAGAAAGAATTCAATCCCTTAGGGGAAAGAGATTGCAATAGACGTTTTGCATGGCACCAATGTTGCATGACACAAATAATAAAATCGTTTTACACGAGAAAGAATTCAATCCCTTAGGGAAAAGAGATTCTATTGTTCTGCCATTCAACATGGCTGCCGTCACTTGGTCGTGCAAAACCTCTATACCTCATGCTGGTGACATAAATTACAGCTTTACACTTATGCCCTCAATATGTTCCTGCTCTTGGCTTGTTGTCTGATCCATATTATCTTATACACTCAGATACATGGATAATATACCTCAGCTTATCAAGGAATGTCTGCCCTCTGGAGATAGCTCAGGTAAACTGGATGTAATATTTTCAATGTTGTACCATTTCATGGGTTGATGGTAGCATCCTTCCAGCCCCATGGTGATAACCTTGGAATCGACGCTTGGAAAAAGCACCATATTTGAAATATATAGTTTGCATGTATACCAACATTTCTTTTACGAATCATATTTATTCAAAGCATTTCCTCAACAGAAATTCAACAATTCCTAGAATACATCAACGATCTGGATTACGATCAGAAACCAGACTATGCCAAACTTAGGCAAATTTTTCAAAATGGACTGAAAAAAAGAAAAGCTAGTGACGATGGACGGAGTGTTGTATTCACATCATGTACTGATGCTACAACAAATGGAATACACGAAAGAAAGGATGCCTCAACCAGAAAGGTACTTGAAAAAATAAATGAATCAGGAGAAATGAAAAACTATTTGAATGTTGCACAGCCCAAACATGAGTAACGCACAGCAAACGTACCGCACATTACCTAACTACGCTAACTATGCGTTGAGGCTCGACGATTCACAGTAAAATGATAAAGAACCATTTCCTGCATTTCAGTGTTACTTCGTACCGTGTACGTTCTGTAAGTGACAGTAGCGTACGTTTCCCACGTGTACGAAAACTTCGCTGCCATAAAATTCCCCATTCATTCCAAATTTTCCCTTCTAATATTTCTTTTTTTAATTATTTTTCTAATGGTTTTGATGCATTCTTAGGCCCAGTTCAGACGTCGAACTTTTGCCTTGCCGAATTCAATGTAAATGAGGTGATAATGAGTAGGGGGGAAAAAGGATTGGACTAATTTGCATAGATTCGACGCGGCAAATGTTCGACGATTGGCTAATACATCAAAATGAAAAGCAGCTATAACGATCAGAACCAGCATTTTTTAGCTGAAAAAAATTCAAGCAGAGCTGTTTATGCCTGTTGTACTTCAATTAAAACCCAGAGCTTCCTTTGCGCAATATTTCTGCCTTCTGCTTTAGTGTCTCAACTCTTAATATTCTATTTTTTTCCCCAGAAAACTGCAAGCAAAAGACAATTTGTAAAAGCATCGGAAATCCCAGACGACGAAGAACCAAGCACATCTAAAAAGTCCAGATCGCGCGCACCAGCAAGACAGGCCAAGAAAACCAAAGACATCGAAACGATTCTATCCAGCTCTGATGAAGAAGAAATTGCGCAAACCAAACGAGGGTCGCCAAAGAAAACAAAAGCTTAAGTCTTCTCCTACTTCACCAAGGAAAGTCATCCACGCACCTGCTGTAGTCTCACAAGTAAGAACGACAAAACAAGAGGACAAACCAGTACGAAAACCTCGCGGAAGACCCCCAAAGAAAACCGCAGAATACGTTGATATGGCGACCTCGCCTATTGTATTCAAAGACTAGTAAAAACTTTTTCTACAAACCAACCAGTATTTTAAACTAATCCTGGAGAGAATTAAATTGGTTGAATAGAGAGAAGTATGAGGCTGGGTTGGGGGAGGGGAGGGGAGGGGAGGGGTCGATAAGGAAGCCAATTAAGTGCTTCGTAAGCCATCTCACTGCAAGAAAGATATTTAAGCACGAAAGCCATGTTGTAGTTACAGGAAAATACGCCGTTTTCACTATCTTCCGCCCGTACGCAATCTCCACTGAGGAGTGGTATACGATACAGACATTTTTTTCTCACTTTTTAGGAAAAAAGTTAAACGGTAAGAACTTTTCAAAAAGTGGAAATCAGGGGCTTTAGAAAAGAGTCCGCTAAATCAACCTCTTGTAAAGTTTCATTTTAAATGTATATTCAATGTGTCATAGTATTTATCTGGAAATTTAATCTTTTTTTCTCTTATTCTCAAGGGAAGAAAAGATTTTCAAGACAAGTTGTTTAATAAACTGTTCAAAATTTGTATCGTTTCATTACATTGTTTCTATTTTGCCTCAAGATACGGTAACATAGTCCACTTGAAGGGCAGATTTCATGCTTATGTAGACCGTCCTGTAGCCGTGTCATCGCTAATTTCTTCGCTACAGTTTTTTATCTTCCTGAAGAAGGATATGTGCAGGGTAACTGTTTCGTTCTTGCGCAGCACCGCAGAGGAGGCTATTGCTAACCAGTAGAAAGCCATGTGTTAGGTTCGGGTTTGTTTGCGTCTTCGCTCAACTGTTCCTTCAATCAAGACAGGATTGGTGTCTTGCACATCACCGCTTTCTAGAGATCGAGAAATCCGTATCTGAAAAAGAAACACGAAGTTTGCATCCTTTTTAGTGGTTTTATAGTGAAAAGCAATCAAGGTAAAGTCGTAGTTGTACCGTACGGTAGACGGTATTTCACCGCTAACCGTAACTGCGCGCTATGACTGGATGATTCACGCCAAAACAATGGAAATCCATTTCAGTGTTACTGCATACCGCACCGTGTACGTGCTGTAAGTCAGTACTGTACGTCTCACACCAGCGTACGATCCGAAATCACCATTATTAGAAGGGCATAAAGGGAACACACTGTGGTTCATGTATAATAGAGATTTCCGATTTAACGGCACAAACGCTAATTTGCCACTAATAGTGCCAAAGTATCCTGGGGCATTGTAGAGGTTGTTACTTGGTGTAAGACCCCATGAAATGTCCCTATTATTTTCACTATTATTCTTATAATCCCTACTATTGACCCCATTAATACACAATAATAGGGACATTTCATGGGGTCTTACACCAAGTAACAACCTTTGTAAGAATATATCTTTTATTTGAGAATGACGAAACTGAATGTTCTACTTGCTCTGCATTCATTATGGTCTGCGCATGTCCAAACCTTTCTTTTGCCTCCCACGTGAAACAAAGCGACAAACTAGAACTAGTTCCCAGAGATAGACAGCGAGATACACTGATCATAGCAAGGGGTTAATCTTGTTAGTTATGGTCATGTTTATCCTGTTTACAGTTTAGTAGTTTAGTAGTTTTTCAGTTTTTAGGGGGGCGGGGCTCATT
>JAAAQI020105553.1:0-14813 GCA_011800005.2 Stichodactyla mertensii | reverse complement strand
ACCACACCATTACCATACTGCACTGCACTACACCACACCACAACATACTACACCATACAACACTACACCTTACCACATTACACCACACCATTACCATACTGCACTGCACTACACCACACCACAACATACTACACCATACAACACTACACCTTACCACACTACACTACACCCTACCACACTACACCACACCATTACCATACTGTACTGCACTACACCACACCACAACATACTACACCATACAACACTACACCTTACCACACTACACTACACCATTACCATACTGCACTGCACTACACCACACCACATGATTACCATACCACATCACACCAGATCACACTATGAAACCACACTACACTACGCACCACACCACACCACACAATATACACCAAATTGAAAAAACGTTGTCGGGTTCAAAAGGTTAAACTATCGAAGGTAAGACCGAGCAGGATTCTGGGTAAATAGTTCGTAAGGCCCATAATATGCATTGAGCATTACTGTAATTCTTGAAAATTGCTTTCTTAGAGAATTCAAAGCAATGCTCGAGAGTTGCAACAATATCCTATGCATGTAATAGTAAATGTGGGCCTTATTGAGTGCTTACCCTCTACCCCTTTCGGTCTTACCTTCGATGATTCAACCTTTTGAACCCGACAACGTTTTTTTTTCAATTTGGTGTATACTACATCTACCATACACACCGCAACACACCACATGAATCTCTCCCACCCTTTGTTGAACTGAGTTGCCAGGGGTGGATTTAAGGGGTGCGCAACCCCCTGAAATGAACTATTTACAGTCAATTATTGGTACTCGAGTCCCGATCATAAATTGTGGGCCACCCTCCCCCCTAAAAAGTCCTAGATCCGCCCCTGAGTTGTTGATAAATCCTAGGGTCAAGAGTAAAAAATGTCAAGGAAATCCGGGGGGGAAGAGGATAGGGGAACTGGGCGGGCAGGGGTGGTTCGTTTCGATGTACTGAGAAGTTATTTAGCAGCGGAAGTAGTTTTGCAACAACGGGGCAATAGGTCATTTGCACTAACAGGTCGCGTGACCACAATCCCCTTAAACCAAGCACCAGTGTCAAACTGAACTCCAGAAATGAAAAGAGCATCTCGATCTTAGTAAGAAGGTGAAGTTTCAGCTCGAAATGTTTGACACAGAAGAAATGGCATGAATTATAAAATTGAAAACTGTACTGATATGCTTGTGCATAAAGCTAGACGTACTTCCAGTCCAGCACATTTTTTCCTACAAACTCTTAGAAAACATTCAATCTTATATTTCCTGCCATTTCTTCTGTGTCAAACATTTCGAGCTGAAACTTCACCTTCTTACTAAGATCGAGATTGAATGTTTTCTAAGAGTTTGTAGGAAAAAATGTGCTGGACTGGAAGTACGTCTAGCTTTATGCACAAGCATATCAGTACAGTTTTCAATTTTATAATTCATGCCATTTCTTCTGTGTCAAACATTTCGAGCTGAAACTTCACCTTCTTACTAAGATCGAGATGCTCTTTTCATTTCTGGAGTTCATTTTGCCAGTAGTGGTTGATTTAAAGGGGTTGTGGTCACGTGACCTGTTAATGCAAATGGCCTATTTTTAGTTTCGACTGAGCCATTAATTGCATCTTATATCAAAGCAGATAATAAAGCATTACAATGTCTGTGTAATTAGGTAGTGCCAGGAATGTGCGATACAGTTACAAAAAATATGTTATCAATACAAGAGATAAAGCTTTGAATGAATTCAAAACCAGACATACCAGGCAACCGGAACCTAGTCGCCTAGCCGCCATATAGAATTAATGCTTTCGATGCGGAATCAAGATCTTTTGGAGCTAAAAAAATTGGTTGATCTTTGACTGTCGTTTTCCAGTTATCTTTTTTCGGCATCGAAACGCGTCGAAGAAATAATGAACAGTTGTACAAATAAATTAAAAGCACCATTAGCTTGATGCAGGCTCTTCAAGGGGACGTGCGTCACTAGAGCGCTGCATTTTACCGCTGTGGAGTCGTGTTTTTTTAATACTCGGACTGGCTAGTATCACATGTGAGTAGAGTTTGTTGGTTCTCTCCTGTGCTTCAAGGGTTTTTTCTCCGGGTTCTCCGGTGTTTACTCCCTCCGCAAACTGTCACGGGCTTATTAGCTGAAATATTAATCCCAAGCAGACAACAGATGTTCATTAATTAATTATTTATAAATTATAAATCCGAATAAGTACAAATTTTGTAAATTCTTTGATGCCAAAATTAAAGCTAAAAACGGCAGTATTTCTTTTAGTAAAACCTTAGCAGTTGATGCGATTCGTGTTCCATAATTATAATGGATTCCCAAAAGTTTTCGTAGTTTAGCGTTTAACTTTTACATTTAAAAACACTTGGACCGTTAAGTTCTTATTTTAATATTGTTTAAAGATTGCGACCAGCTTGTTTCATCGGCTCGCGTGCGTTATTAAGGTCTATATACACTAAGGGTTTTGCTCCGGGAGCAGGTTCCAGGGTCGTTTTGCTCCTTCGTGTGTACGAAAGATCTCATGTAAAAAAGATTGTGGCGGGAGCAGAATTTTGCCTCCAGCTCACGCTCCCTGATATTACACTGGTTAAATAACCAGCTTAGTATAACCACACCATGCAGCAAGCTCCTGAAGCATGCTCTCTCGTGTGTACTAGTTGTGCAAAATGACCCGGAGCCTGCTCCTGGAGCAAAACCCTTAGTGTGGATGACCTTAATGCGCTGTGTCTCACCCCTGCAGACTTGTGTTTGATCCTAACTCGGATGCGCAAAAGACAGCCAGGCGATCTTCATTGATCTGAGTGAACTCATTAGAAGAATAAAAAATTTAATTGCTTAGATTCATTACTTGCGACATCACCACAATGAGGCCTGCGTCCTTCTCGCTTAACATGGGAAGGTGTTGATGTGACTCTCTGCTTAAGGGATTTCCATCGTTAGATCAGTAAACCAAAGGATCATGGGACATGAACACGTGGTATTGAGATCCTTTCTCGCTGTCGTTGTTGTTCTGTTGTCGTCTGCTGCTCTGTCTGTTGATGATGATGTTGTGTTGATAACGCTGATGTTGTTGCTATCGCTAACCTTGATTTTTAGCAAATATTTGAGTGGTTTTCTTTAGCGGGAGACGTACGGTACTAACATGTTGGGCTACGGCGTAGCGTAACACTGAATTGGCTTCCCATTGTTTTCCTCTGAATCATCCAATCACAACGCGTAGTTACCTTAACAGTACGATTAGAATTTTGCCGTATCGTTTCCTAATCATACGAAATCTGCTCTATCGTTTTGTGTTTTTTGCCATATTTCATATTTATTTCAGTTAAATTATCATATTCATCGACCAATCAGATCTTAGTCAGATCCCAGCTTCCTCTTTCCTAACACATCTATTTTATAAACAGAATAAAATAATTTATTCAGAAGCCTTCACACGACGGCACGAACAAGAGCTAGGGCAGAAGACGAAACATCTCAACCCAGCCACAAAGTCGTGTCAACCTCCTTGCTTCGAAGTTTACTTCTCAATCGCTGTTGTTTAGCAAGTAGAAAGATTAACTTCATCGAGGTGAGAAAGCCAAGAAACTCACAAAGGCATTCCATTTTTGTAGCATTAAAATCTACGTTTTAGAAATACCTTTGATTTGTTTAAATAGAACAAAATAACATCCCGAAGGCCTAAGTCGTTCTCTTAATCGCTCTGTAAATATTTTAAAACGAACCTTTGGCAGTGTCGTTCTGTTTCAGTGTGAATTGCTTTTCGTGCATTTTTCACATGATATTTCATTCTGTTAGTGCCAAATCTAATCAAACAAGTATCTTATTTGATATGACATCTAAAATACTGCGAAAGCAAAACGTGAGCTTTCCTCTCTAATCCAAAGAAAAGCTTTATCAAAATGTGCGGGCCCGAAGTTATTGTTTTAACATTCTTGGAATCGCTTTTACTTTTTCTTTTCTCTCGGTCTTACATGTTGGTGTCTAAACTTATCTTTCCAAAGCCATCTTTTTGTATTGTGAGATGCGTGTTCTAATCTTTGATGTAATTGTCAGAGAGGCACCTCGTAATGATACTTAATGTTTTTGATTTCAGTCATTAGATCATGAACATTATACTATCGCGCTGAGACAATAAGAACCTCCGTTTATAGTGCTCCAGAGCACTATTCTTTCTCAGAAATGATAAATACAGGAATTACCAAGAATCATTATGGCTGCGTCGTTGTAATTATTGATTTTAAGTATTGTTTATTATTATATTATTATTAATGTTATTATTATTGATTTTAAGAAGTATTTTTCTGGGTTGTGACAAAGATGGCCATTTGAGTTTGGCACTAATGGGCAGCTTAACAATGATAACGCTCGCCAGATCGGCGACTATTGTACCTACATAATGTATACTTTCGACATTTGTATTAATTCGATAACAATGACTTTTGTAAAGAAATGTTCTTGACTTGCTGGCGGAGTGCCTCAGGCGATCCACAATGGGACCCTTTTCGATTATCCGCTATCAATAACCAATTTTTTTCGTCTGACTTTTTTTTTTCTTATACTTTGATAAATTCTGTGCTTGTATTCATAATTAAGCTATAAACACCGGCTTAAGAATATTATCGACAAATGGCTTAAGAGATATTAAGAGAGATATTATTCATAGCGATCATACTTCTATCTAGACGTATATTTTCACATCGTGTTTATTGAGTCAGAAAGATGTTCAAATATTCAAATATTTTATCGTCTCGATTAAATCGAGGAAAAATTTGTCAAGAAGGACAAAGATGTTCTAGAACCAATCTGTCAAAGCTAATGGTTCCCTTTCATGAAACGTCACTGCCACACTAAATCAGATTAGAGGAGTGCAGTAAATGTTTTTGAATTTCTTTGCGACTCTGTCGGGAAAAACCCCACATTTGTAGTCAGATAATCATTCAGACGCCATTAGAATCTATGCATTAATGGCATGAGCTACCAGAAACACTTGTACCAATGGCAGATCCACCTGTGAACTCAAAAAAGGAAATTGAATCTATGTACAGTGGTGAGTTGATAGCGTTAGGTGGGACGTAAGCTCCGGTCGCTAGCCTTTATGGTTTTAAAAACATTAACTTGTAGTATTTGTTCATGGAAGATGTGAAAATTTAGTAAAAGATAGGAAGAAAACTTAGCATTTTAATGTGTATTTAACAAGGTCAACGCAAATAAATACTGCCGGCCAGGATGGGATAACGGTGTTTGGAGGTGTTTGTTTCTAGATCTTCAGGATATTTGTCGACGCTCGAAAAATCAGTGTTAAAAATCGATAAAGAAACAGAAAATGGCTCATGAAAATCATTTACCTCGCACCTCAATTCGCGCGTTAATTGATTTTTACATCCTCTAAAGCGCCAAACATTGGGGTATAATCCTTTAGATTTTGCAATCCCATATCGTAATTCCAAAACCGGTTTGCTAGCTGGTTAGTTATGTTTCCCCGCCTTTGTCCACCACGATAATACTCGGTAAGACGTGATAAACGATTCACTAAGCCTTTCCTTTGACGTAAGACGAACAAAAATAAAAAATTGAAAGTTAGTTTATGAGGAATTAGGTTAGGATAATATTTAATGCAAGTTACTGACACCCAGGCAATATAGTTCGAGCAATATTACTTTCCCGAACTAGCGTCAACAGACGACTGCAAGGTGGATTTAATACAAGTATGGACCTAAAATACTTTTAAAAATATCAAGTATATCCTAAACGGGAAGCTGAGAATTTAACCAAATGTTACACAGATTAGAACTTAAATGGTGCACGTTGTTTTGAGGTCGCTGAAGGCCGACGATTCAGTGGAAAGGTGTGTTCAATAGCGAAGTTATTTTAAGAAATTAACGTCCAATAACGTCACAAGTGATGATGGTTAACGACGCGGTGCTGATTGAGCTATATTAGTAAATCTGTTACTTACTTCTTTCATTCATTCATTCATTCATTCTTTCTTTCTTTCTTTCTTTTATTCATTCTTCATTCATTCATTCTTTCTTTCTTTCTTTCTTTCATTCATTCATTCTTTCTTTCATTCATTCATTCTTTCTTTCATTCATTCATTCTTTCTTCCTTTCGTTCATTTATTCTTTCTTTCTTTCATTCTTTCATTCGTTCTTTCATTCATTCATTCTTTCTTTCTTTCTTTCTTCCTTTCATTTATTCATTCATTCTTTCTTTCTCTCTAACTTTTTATCTATCTTATCTTTCTTTCCATCAATCCTGTTATCTTTCCTTTTGTTCTTCAGTTTTTGTAACATTTCTTATATTTCTCCTTCCTTTATTCCTTGAAATTTTTCCTTAAAACATTTCCTAGAAAAAGTAAAAAGAATTACTGCCATTTCTATGGTTATCGCGATAAAAACGGAAAACCTCGGTCCATTGCAACTTTTTTTCATTATATTTTAACAATTTTTAAGCCAACAAAAAGAGGAGATTGTTAAATAAATATCTTTTAGCGTTAATTGAAATACGATCTGAAATTTCAGTCTGTGTCAATTTTCTTGACTATCACATCTCCCATCCTATGCTCCTAAAGAAGAGAGAATCCACTTCCATTTACAATGCTCTTTTTGTGGGATTAAACACAAAGATAGAATCTAAATATAAAGCCTTTCTGAATTTTACCCAAATTTGTTAATGCAGAAAACCGTGTTTCATTGCTCTAGGTAACACAATATCCGCTCAAACGTTGACATCTCCAAGTTGTGTTATCAAACAATCTTTATAATTTACCTGCAAGGCTATTTATTTGTTCAGAATGTCAAAAAGTGATGGAAAATAATATTCGGTATTATATATATGGAAAGTAGTTAGTAAGCAAAAACCCAAGACGTTTTTCAACGTGCTTTGGACGTGTATTGACGTGAATTTAGCAGCGTAAACCCTCGAGTTTTATCACACCTGTTGTAACCATTGACTACAAATGAAGTGAATTCAAAGAGTTTTCCCAAAAAAGTTTTCTTCTGTATGCTGCAGAATAACTCTCTATGTTCCAGAATTCTTGAGATTTCAGTATTCTTTCTTTCTTTCTGCTTTTTAATGCTTATTATATTCTCCACAAAATTTTTTTTCCATCGCACTACACACCAAGATTAAACCATTTTCCACCTTAAAACTCCTCAATTTTAAACAATTTGATGATTCTTCGAAGTTTGGAACGGCTTAAGTTATTCTGAACTAACAAGACATAAAGTTATCTAGAAGCTTCATACATTTTTTTCCAAGCCGTAGATATCATGCTTTATATGACGGAACTTGGCATTAAGAAGAACTAAATCTTAAGTTAACCACAAGCGACAATTTGACATACGAGTGAGGAATTTTTTCCCTTCTTTTATATTGCCCGCGCGCTACGTTCTTGGGCCATAAAGTAGTAGACTCCGCCCGTTTATAAATCTCATTGTGGCGAAAAAAGGAGTACAATTCAGAAAAAAATGAAATAGTACCGAAAAAAATAAACTTGCATGTTAATCTGGACTCTATATTTCCACTACAAGAAGAAAATTGGATTTCGAGGGGCCAAGAGTTGCAGCTGAACAGTCTAGGAACCCCGTAGACTGATAATTAAACTAGAGAATCTTGTCTGGGCAAACAAACTGTGCTTTCATTTTCCTTGAATGAAACTAGTCTCTAATTTCAATGTCGAATTGATTCGCTAAGTTTCTTCTGTTGCCACAGCCGGCTTCAGATTTACACCTGCCTCAAGCTGAACCAACAAATTATGAGAACTAGGAAATGAAAAAATCGAAAATATACTCGCTTTTAGGCCTTTTAAAATAAAAATAAAATAAAAATTAAAGTTAAAATTGGTCTTATTGAGTATTTCCATTTTTGTCGTCTTATATCCTCTTTTTAAAGCCGTAAAAAAAACTCAATTGATTTTGATGTTTTGGATAGGGCGATATAGAGAATGGAAGTGAAGGTTAATCAGTTTTATTTCATTTATTCATGAGGCTTCAACAAAATATTGAGAAGATCTAGATAGGTAATAGCACATTTCAGGGTTAATGAAAAAAAGCTTTGTTGGTCACCCTGTAGATAATCATGGGAACGAGGTTCTCGAAAATGATGCATGAAGGCGAGGCTTCTTGCGAAATCGCGCTTAGTGGCGGGCGCGAAACGATTAAATTTCTTCTAATTTTTTTGTTGCTTAAGTATATTTTTACGAGTGAACTGCGAACAAGTCACTGAGAAAAGAATGACAACAGAACATGTCAGTCGTTTCACGCCACAAAGTGTGATTTCGCACGAAGCCTCGCCTTCACTTTCGAGAACTCGGACGTGGGCTATTTCAGGCAACTTTGGTTTCTTTACTTGGATAGACATTTCTATAATATGGCACCCAGTCATTTGTTGAGAGAGTTGCCATTTTTAGTTGATAATTATTAAAATTTCACATAGCCGCCTTGAGTAGCATCATCAAAATAACTCTAAAAAAGGCGAAAAACGCCAATCAAGAAACCGAAGTTATCTGAAAATGCCTCGTTCGTTTGTTCATGTGACCAACAACGTTTTCATTAACCCTGAAATGTGTTATTCCACGCGTATGAGGATAGTCTTCTATTCACCTATATTAAGATAGCTTGGGTTATATGCTTCTCCCGGGGGGATGTCCATAAGCTTCTCCCCTCCTCTTTAATACAAGTCTTCGGTTTTCCATTTTCCTTTAGGTAGAGAAGCGATAAAGTATAAAAGAGTAAACAAACACTATAAATTCCAATAAAACGGCAACAGTCCGACCACAGGGAGCCCACTTTAGATAAAAGTGAAAATGGCAAATAAAATTCAAAAACATTATGTTTTATTTATTTTCTGTACTTAAAGTCCAAGATGGTGTGCCAGGTAACACGAGAAAACCGAAAATTCGAATAAAAAAGTAGCAGAACATTTTTTAAAACGCGCGATTTGGTTTCCCTATGGTCCTGCTGCTCCAATGATCCTAATGTGATCATTGTCGTAATTGTAGATCTTGTGGCTGTTGTGGTGGTGGTTATTGTCGATAAGGTGGTTTAGCTTTGATTTCTCTTTTATGATGGACGCAACTGTTTTGTGTTAACTTCATCGTTATCATTACCATCATCACCATCATCACCATCACCATCATCATCATCACCATCACCACCATCACCATCATCATCATCACCACCATCACCATCATCACCATCATCACCACCACCATCATCATCATCACCACCATCACCATCATCACCATCATCATCATCATCATCATCATCACCATCACCATCATCATCATCATCATCATCATCATCATCACCATCACCATCATCATCATCATCATCACCATCACCATCACCACCATCACCATCATCATCATCACCACCATCACCATCATCATCATCACCACCATCACCATCATCACCATCACCACCATCACCATCATCATCATCACCACCATCACCATCATCACCATCATCATCATCATCATCATCACCATCACCATCACCATCATCATCATCATCACCATCATCATCATCATCACCACCACCATCACCATCACCATCACCACCATCACCATCATCATCATCATCATCATCACCATCATCACCATCATCATCACCACCACCATCACCATCACCATCACCATCATCCGCATTTTCATTAGCAGCCGGGGAAAAACAAACAAATTTCAACCTTTTACAGCGATAACGGTCGACTCTTTATATTCGATTTTAATCTTTTCATAATGGTCTTTAATGCGTCTTGATATGCTGGCCGTGTCTTTATATATTCCGGAATCTGTCAGCCATAGAGCCACCGTCTTGTAATATGCCGGCTAGTTCAACAGGACGCTAGGCATGTATTATACATTTTTACATACAACTCTGACAGATACAAAAGAAGATGGCAGCGGACAGCATCATGTACGTCGCTAAATCCCTTTCGGGACAAAACAGGTGGTTTTTTTAGAAATTATAAAGAAGATGAAAGATAAAAGAAAAAATTATATTGCCAATAGCGCAAAGTAAAATGCGTCATCTTAGGCCTAGAATAGTTTCATCACTTTTGTTAGCAGACAGATTATTAATTATTAAGTATGGTACATTATTAATTATGGTATTTTAAGTAAACTGCCAATCTTCTCGAGATCTCTAGAGTATTAAAAAACGTAAATTGAGCTGATGTGGCCGACAAACCACAATAATTTTGATAACTAATTTGACAATAATTCAGGTTAGATTTGATCTCTTGATAAAAAAACAAACTTTGGTAACATCATCATCATCATCATCATCATTATAATAATGTTAATGATTATGACGATAATAATAATGATGATGATGATAATGATAATGATAATAATAAAAAAATAGATTAAAAAGAAAGGTTTGGAACAAACTAGTCGTTCACATTTCTTTCGCAGCAGGGACTAAGATCAAGACGTTTACATTGAATATTACAATTTCGAAAACAAGCTATTATAAGCGAGCAAAGACTGTTATTTTCATTGCACAATTTTAAATTTTCTGACGTAGATTTGACTCTAATTATTTGAGTCTTAATTAACACCTTTAACTATAGCCCCTTGGGTACGAATTATCTTAAATACGCATTAAACGATGATGATGATGATGATGATGATGATGATGATGATGATGATGATGATGATGATGATGATGGTAATGATAATAGTTTCATAAAACCAAGTGTAATTCAGTCTCACGACTGCGATATTGGTTAATATTATTATTGACTTTACTCACAATTCTAATGCTGTTTTTTTTTACAATTTTCTAAGCTTACCGAGTCCAATCCATGAAGCTAAGAAAAGTAAGAATTACAAGTACAATCAGCTGACCATTAAAGTTTTCCTAATATATGTGCAGTTCCTAGCAGGACGATCTTCTGTAGTTCTCTGATTTCAATATTTCCCTGCAACTCTTTGACGTGATACTCTAGTCGTTTGTTGATAAGCCTAGAGCTCCGATAACTATAGGTATTCTATATTATCTTATATTTCAAGATCTTTGTACTTTGAAACCTTTTCTAACTGTTTTAACGACACGTTTCATTCTGATGGGATTGATACATCAATTAGGAAGCTTTGAGTTTTCATTTTGTCTTTTACTATAATGTCTGGCCTGTTGGCCTTAATGGTTTTATCTGTGTGCACTTGTATGTCCCATAAAATTATTGCTCCTTCATTGTCCACCATTTTATCCGGTTCATATTCGTACCACCTCTTGCCAGAATTAGCGCCCTACTGTTTGAAGTCTTTGCGAGAACAGGACAGCCTCCTACAATGATTTCGTCATATTGACCACACATTCTACTCTTGATATCTACATCTTTTCCTTCGATCTTCTCGTAGTTCCTAGTTGTTGTTGTTGTTGTTGTTGTTGTTGTTATTGTTGTTATTATTACTATTATTATCATTATTACTATTATTATCATCATCATTATCTTAAAATAAGAGCGATCTATTTAGTAAGGTGACGTCGGGTCGTAACGAACCACCAATCAGGATGAAGTAATAGAAGAAATGAACATGGCAGGAATAATCGCTACTTACGAAGTAAAGGTTTCTTTGAAAAAAGGCACCGAACTGACAGTGAAAGTCAATATCTTGATGGTATGTCACTGGTATAACGTCATCACGGCTAATCGACCAATTAGAATCGATGTTAGAGGAAATTGACGAAAGATAAAAGATGTAAACTTAGGACTTAAACTGCAAAATGACGAATAACCCGTCCAAGGGTCAATAAAGAAAAAAACTTCCATAAGATAACCCGCAGCGATCACTTCACGAGTCAAAATCTATATTCATTGCTTTGCAGAAAACGTTCTCTCGCCTTTTCGTTCACATTTTTCTCTTACAACTTCCCCTAGATCTCTTAATAAGATATCTGCCTAAGGCACAGTGGTTACAAGCAACTCCACTGTATATTTCCGGCAATTTGGAGCGAACCTGGTGAGTAAGTAATTTGACATAGATGTTAGATAGCACTGCTTCGTCCGGTCGTCATGAAATTTAATCACTTTTATTGTTACTGAAAGCAGTCACTTTATAAGTTTTCGCACTAGGAAGTTCTTTGTATATTGGCCCGTCTCTTCTGAAGAGCATTACCAAGAAAGTTTACTTGATAACATGGCCATTTGAGCTTGGGCGCTTGGTGGCGCTTGGTGAGTTTGGAGATATTCGCGACTGATGTGTGATTTTAAATGTTCTGGTGTATTTTCACCGTTAGCTTTTTAAGCTTTTTAAGGCTCAATAGAATTTTTTTGTATTTTTGATTTGTTTTGATAATTTTTTCATCATAACTTTCTTTTCTGTTTCCCTTTATTCCTCGCTTCATTTCTCTCTTTCTTTCTCTCTCTCTTTCTTTCTTTCTCTTTTTTTTTTTTCTTTATTTCTTTCTTAGTTAATTCCTAGCTACTGAGTACCGTGCTATTTTTTTATTGTGCATTTTTTTCTTTTTATATGACAACGTCCTTGCAATTAGAAGTATATAGAAAATGTACGAAAAGCATTAAAAAGGTACAACAATTTGCATCAATTTGAACATGAGAATTTTAAACCTTCTTGGAATATATGGTCATTACTTTAACCTTATAAAACGTCTTGTCCATTCACGTTAACGTTTCTTAAAGCTTTTTTTGGGGACGACTGGATGTCGCCAGTGTTTATTTTGACATGGTTTTAAACCCTTAAGTTATCAAGAGATCAAGTCTACATGATGAAACCTGAATCAGTGTCAAAATAGTTATCAAACTTATTGTGATTTGTCGGCTACATCAACTAGATTTTACGTACTTTAAGGCTCTAAAGATCTCGAAAATATTGGCAGTTTAGTTTTGGCTTCCATACTTAAAATATCAAATAATACCTTAGGACGAAAATTGCATATTTTTATTGCTAAATATAATATACATTTTCATGGTTATTAATAAAGCAGTCAATTTGAAATTTAGTTGAATGAGAGCGAACAAGCAGCAGATCTTTCTCGATTTCGCGATTTTCGAAATTTTGATTCCAAGTCGAGGTTGGACTGAATAAGTTCAAACATTTACTGTATTTTATCAAGCTTCGCCTCCACTCGCACCAACAGGCGAGAAATCAATCTCAAGCCTAGGCTAGTCATTATTATTATGTATAAACTCTTTTATCACACCCAGCCTCGATTTGAAGCCATTGTTATTAAAGTTCATTTTATGGAACGTCTAAATACTTGTTATAACCCAGATGATTTACTAATGAGGTTGAAGAAACATCTGTAAAATTATGACACCAAACTATGTTAGATTTAACGTCTAGAAGACATTACTGATTGTGGTTTTGCACTGTTTTACAGCAAGCTTTCACCGCTACTTGATTCCCTATGACTTCCTCTGATAACTTGATAACGCTACCTGTAAAGAAACCCCCAGAGTCGTGCCTATCGCCTTCATCATTGAATGTTATCACTAATCAGTTCATCTATTATTGTGGTCGGGATTATCTGCGGTTATATATATACTTTCTTTGGTTCTACGGAATTTTTCCTCAGAATTTCATAGCGACAGTGTTCCCACTGGCCTTGAGAAGTCAGGGGAATTAACCTGGATATTTGGGAATTGGAAATTAGAGAATTGTCAGGGAGTTTGGTATTTAGGCAGGGAAATTATAAAAGTGTGCCAAAAGTTAGGGAATTTTTGAGTCAGCAAATGGAAACAAAAAACTTTTTTAGAAAGATTTCCGCTTTGTAATTTTACTAGAGAGATCCTGGAACCGTATATAACCCTTTTTGTGTTCAGTAAAGTCAGTGGAAAATGGTATTTGGTTAGTAAATAGTCCGGGAAAATTCAGGGAATTATAATTTTATTTTACCAGGAGAGTGGGAAACTGAGCGAATCCTTAAAAGAATCGATCAGTCGGACGGTTTTTTTTTCTTTTTCATTATTGAATGAAAGTTTCATTACTCTTGGGTTTGTGATCACTTTGGTACTGTAAGAAGGATTTGTAAACATCAGTGACATTGTCGTATTCTCTCGATTATTCAGCTGCACTGGTCCGACGATGAACGTGTCACTTTAGCAATGAATTTTATTCAATGTTGAAGTTAAAACCTTGACATCTAGCTTGTTTGATAGGGAAAGAAAGAGGCATACTATTGAACCTAGGGGCAAATTCTCCAACCAAGGCGGGAAAAACAGTCAATCAAAACTTGCTACGAAGTTAGGGAAACCGGGAATCAAACTTGAAGCTAAACTTCTACGTCACTGATTCTCTTGTGAGAGCTAGTGGGCTAGTGCCATTATGACGTCACAGTTCCCTTGATAATTTTGTGACCTGATTGGCTGAGACTTGCCATGTTGAGAACGCTGATTGGTTAAGAATTTGCCATGTAGAGAATATCGTTTTCTGATTGGATCATTGATTCACGATAACACATCTGATTTTCGTGGCCTTTCATTCCGGATCTATAGTGAAGTCTTTTTGAAATCTTGAATTGTTTGCTTAATTTTGAAGATGTAAACATTTTGCTGTCACTGGATTACTAACTGTTTTTTTTTCCCTGACAACTTTTTCCTGTTGTGGATTTCAGTCATTTTTAGTCATATATATGATTGTAAAGTGTAAACGTGCTGATGTTAGGGGAGGGGTGGGGGGCTTTTATTTTTTAGGAAATGGGAATTGGCTTTTTTTGGGGGTGAAGAGGTGTAAGAGAAGCTTGGCAGGAGGGTTATGAAAGCGGGGGTGATGTTTCCCCTCCCTGGTTTCACTGATTATCAAATTACTGAACTGTGACAGGAGGCTACATTT
>JAAAQI020105552.1:4897-32920 GCA_011800005.2 Stichodactyla mertensii | reverse complement strand
GTGACCAGTACAGTCAGTCAGTATACTTGGATGGGTGACCAGTACAGTCAGTCAGTATACTTGCATGGGTGACCAGTACAGTCAGTCAGTATACTTGGATGGGTGACCAGTACAGTCAGTCAGTATACTGGGATGGGTGACCAGTACAGTCAGTCAGTATACTTGAATGGGTGACCAGTACAGTCAGTTCGTATACTGGGATGGGTGACCAGTACAGTCAGTCAGTATACTTGCATGGGTGACCAGTACAGTCAGTATACTTGGATGGGTGACCAGTACAGTCAGTCAGTATACTTGCATGGGTGACCAGTACAGTCAGTCAGTATATTTGCATGGGTGACCAGTGCAGTCAGTCAGTATATTTGCATGGGTGACCAGTGCAGTCAGTCAGTATACTTGGATGGGTGACCAGTACAGTCAGTCAGTATACTTGCATGGGTGACCAGTGCAGTCAGTCAGTATATTTGGATGGGTGACCAGTGCAGTCGGTCAGTATATTTGGATGGGTGACCAGTGCAGTCAGTCAGTATACTTGCATGGGTGACCAGTGCAGTCAGTCAGTATATTTGGATGGGTGACCAGTGCAGTCAGTCAGTATATTTGGATGGGTGACCAGTGCAGTCGGTCAGTATATTTGGATGGGTGACCAGTACAGTCAGTTAGTATACTTGGATGGGTAACCAGTACAGCTGATTTTTTTCCCTTAACTCTTTCATTCCTTTTAAAACCTGAAAGTAAACAATAAAAATAAATAGATAGGGGAAAACTATTCTAGTGTGTGGACCCTTGACGTCATAGTCTGTGAGTTCAGGTGAGTGATGAGGCTCCTTACAGTTGTTGAACCATGATAGGTACTGAATTTGATAAAGAACCATTTGGTAAGAAGAATGAGATGCCGGTTCGAAATAGTTGTAAGATGATGTTTTCTATTGCAGCGTTGTAACAGAGCGAGACAACATGGATAGGACTGAGATCATCAATGCTACTCAGCTGACAGAGAGAATGCTTCATCCAAACAACTATGACAGACGAGCTAGACCAAACGCTGGAAGTAAGATTTGTTCATTTTCACGTATCATTTTAAAAAATTAATGAACTTTTTCAGTTTTAGTCAGTTCTGTTAGCATTCTGGATGTGTGTTTAGCTTGCTGTAGCCGTGGTGTATGTCTGATGGCATGTTTTATCTGTGTTGCATGTTCTATTGTGCAGAGAAGCCCATTGGAGTATATTTGAGCATAGGTGTCCAATCATTTACAAGCATCAAAGAAACCAACATGGTGAGTCACAATAACTTATCACACATATCATCATTCAGATGCAACATCAGTAGAACTTAACATTAGGCATTCATCATTGTTATGGTTGTAGCCGTTTGGTTATACTTTTTTTTTCCTTTTTCTCCGAAGGAATTTACAACATCAATGTTTCTGCGTCAAGAATGGACTGATCTGCGATTGGCTCATGGAATGGATGGGACCATATCACTTGGGGGCAAGGACGTAGATAAGATATGGCGTCCAGATACGTACTTTAATAACAATAACGATTACGAGTTACATGCAGAAAACCAGCTGGCCTTGATCTCTAAATATGGCGAAGTGTATTTCAGCGCAAGGTACACAGCAACGTACAGCTATTATATTCGCTGTGACGATAACACCTTACTAACCAATTGAAGTTTGCCATTACCTTTGTCGCGATCTTTTAGTATTGTTTTTCCTTGCCTGTCCAGGATGTTAGTCCGAGCGTCATGTCAGATGTACCTTCAAAACTTTCCTATGGATGTGCAGAAATGTTCGCTTGTGTTGGAAAGCTGTAAGTTGAGTGAAACTGTCTTTTCCTGTACTGAGTGACTTTTATTT
This sequence comes from Stichodactyla mertensii, assembly GCA_011800005.2. Taxonomy (NCBI): domain Eukaryota; kingdom Metazoa; phylum Cnidaria; class Anthozoa; order Actiniaria; family Stichodactylidae; genus Stichodactyla; species Stichodactyla mertensii. Next base: position 31,058 of record JAAAQI020105552.1, on the reverse strand, counting down.
AATCACACGGAATAGTGTCAGCTGTAGTCCTAACATTACAATCCATTGCGGTCAGTCTGTTTAATAAATATGTTTATAATTCTATTGTTGATTACTGCAGTTGCTTACACTAACGATCACGTGTCATTTCACTGGAAATGGTCCAAACCTATCACCATCTTTAACAAAGAGCTCGCTGAGTTTGACATGGACAAATGGGAGATAGAAGAAATCAATCAGACCTATGTGGCAGGTGGGTTAACGACAATAAAGCTACACCTCACCTCGATCCCATCTAAGGTATGACAAAGACGATAAATGATGCGTTACTTTTGATCAACAGGACGCTACAAAAACTTAAAGGTGTCGTTCACCTTCAGGCGTCGCCTTGGTTTCTATCTGATTAACTTCTACGTTCCTTGTGTTGTCATGGTGATAATGAGCTGGATAGTGTTTTGGATGGACTGTAATTCTATTGGTGAGCGCATCTCACTTGGGATAACAACCATTCTGACCATCGTCTTCTTGCTCGGGTCCAGTAACTCGACCATGCCACGCGTTAGCTACCCGAAGATGATAGACTGGTACTTAATGGGATCTTTCTTATTTGTCTTCACTACTCTGATCATGTGCCTTCTCATATTCATGCTGAACCAAATGTCAAGAAAAGAACGTGTTTCTCTGCCCCTGGAGAGGTCACACCCTGTAGTGACCCCCAACTCAACTACTACAACTCCAACGGTGAGTATGTTTTCTCTCTCTTTATGTTTGTATGGCGTTAGAATTGGTTTGAAACAATCTGTTATTCCTCATCAGACCTCTCCTGAAGACATCGAAACAAGAAGCCACATTTCCCATTATGTCGCAGACTCCCATGGAGCAGTTTACCCGATCATGCGCAGTCGTCTATCTACTCAACGCAAGAAAAAGACCTTGGTCCTCAACCCAAAGTTTTCCGAAAGCTTTTGTGGTTTTCCTTCTCACGTGACTAAGGGTAACATGGGAATTGTGTGTAACCAGCTTTGCAGGATCCTGTTTCCAGTGGCCTTCCTGGTATTTAACGTGGCGTACTGGACAGCACTAGCATCTTGAACAACCACATCAAGACAGATATGGTGTCCTCAGAACTTAATATTGATGTGAGGTTAGGAACAACTTCAAGTGTAGTTAATGGTTATAGACGGTTAGAGCTCGACAGAGGACTTGTCATGTGATGTATACTATTACCTCCAGTGGTGTTGTCATGAGACAACAGTCCATCGCACCGTGAGAACTCCATTATTTGAACGTCTTTTTTTCCGTTTGACGATCAGAGAAGTTTCTTACGGCAGGCTTTCTAGTAATTTAAATTCTGTCACGTGAAAAGAGAACTGATTGGCAAAAAAAAAAAAGAACATCGTTGAATTGAACTGGTGACTAGTAGCCGATAAAACCAATGAATACCTGAAATGATATTGTATTACGCAAATCAAATGCGAAAATAGACGTCAATTGCGATTAACAGTGTTAGTAACAAGAAATAATTTAGACATTAATTTCGATTATAGTTAAGAAAAGCAACTGCTTTTAAAATAAAAGCGATAATCACGATAGCCCATAGGTACAGAGAATAAAATAATTACAGATTCTATGATGGAATGACAGGCTAACGAGACACGGTTATTTAGCCAATCAGAATGTGCGTAGTATCTAAATTATTTTATAATAAAGCATATTGTGAGAACCGCTATTGTACATATATGGCACAATATATATTAGTTAATCAAATAGGCAACATTTCGTTAGTAATTATGTATTATTTATTATATCATTATTATCAAAATAAAAAGCGGGGTGTATGTGGTATATTTTAGAGGTTTGATGTTGTTTACCACTGGTCTGTTGGCTTCCATTTGATGGCTGATTCGATGACTGAGAAACTTCTTATCAATGAAGTGTTATTAGAATGTCTCTACTGTACAATGTTTTAAAAACTCCTTCTTGAACAAGGATTTCTTGACTAAGATGATGAATGCAGGTGTGCCTTGATGTATTACAAACCTGAAAAGCAGAAAGAAGGTCAACAACTTCATGTCACTGCCATTGTTGTTATAGTTGCAGCTGTTGTACCTTTTGTCAGACAAAACTTTTTTCAGAGGACAAGAACTTTCCACAGAACAAAGTGTTCCTGCTTCTTGATCTTCAAAATACACCTGGCAAGAAAGAAAACAATCACATAACAGAGTGTGATAATATCTTGATGGTAATGTATTGACTGTAAAAGTTAGATTCAAATGAATTTCTGAGTATACCTCTAGCATGTAAGGCTCATATTTGTGTTCTTCATCCCAAGGGGCTGGATCACTTCCAAACATCACTTGAAAATGTTCTATAAAACTGTTACACATAAACAAGCCAAAACTTTAACCACTGTATTTTCCAGTTTTTACAGGATTAGACAAGAGATGTAAATCATAAAACCTCTTACCAGTTTTCTTCACAAAATGCTCCAATAAAATCTGTTTGTTTATACTCTGGATAATAAAACAGGACTGGCCAATAAAGTCTCTCATCAGTATCCATTTGTACTCTTGCTCCTGTAGGGTGATTAGGGTCTAAATTGAGCTTAGCTAGCTTTTTTCGTAGTCTACTTTCTTCATCATCATCATCACTATCATCCTCATCCTCATCATCAGTTTTTACTGCTTTTTCAAGTCTGATGTTACGACTCTGAGAATATGATAAAGTTACAGTTAGTTATGAATAAATGAATGAATAAATGAATGGAAGGATGAATGAACAAACGAATGAACAAGTCAGTTAATCAGTGATAATACTAAATACTACCTGCTATCTAAATACTACCTTGATGGCAATCATCAATGCATCAAGCTCTGCATGCTTTTTCTTCTCTCTTAACTTTGCTTTTCTTTTGTCTCTTTCAGCTTTTTTCTGCAAGAAGAAATGTCATGTGTAGCTAGCACCTTCATAAGTGTGCAAAACTTTTGATCATAAATTGGGCCACAGCAGATCATAAGAAATCATGTAAATACCTGTTCAGCTATTGCATCTTTTCTTAGGGTTAAAAGTTTTTCATTATTAGGTTCAATATAGTTAATGTTAAGTAAAATATTACCAAGATTGAATCAACCTCAATGAAGTAAAGTAGCTGTACAACAGTTGTACAGTATCCTACATATATTAAAGGATATTTCCAGCCCCTTCTCACACCATCTCTTGCAGTGATCAAAGAGTTTTAGACCAAAACAAGCACTTGCACCTGAAGAAAGAAGACGAATCTATAATGAGAAAAATTCATAAAAGTATAGATTCATAATAAATTATCTTATTATAAACCAGTTGGTATGCAGTTACCTCGAACAATAGCCTTTAAATATTTAGGGTCAAATTTATGTGCCATTATAGCATCCTTAAGTGCTGACCTGTTGTTTCCTGAATATAAGAATGCAATCACTGTATCTTACTATACACTCTGTATCATTTCAAAGTCACACACACAATGGAGAAGTAGAAAGGAATTGACTAGATAAATTATCCACACCAGCCTTACACAGGAGGGTATGACAGGGAATGTTTTATGGTTCCAAAAACTACCAAACAAGGTCAGGCACAGTGGATATGAGAAGGCTGGAGTGGCTGCAGCTGTCCAGTACAAGCTCTACTATAAAAGCAGTAAAGGAATTACTAGACTTGTACCCCAGCTTTCAGAAGTGCTCTGCCATTACTGAAGGCGAAGGTATGTATTGTTTGTACCTCCAGAATGTAATTTCCAAGGGGTGCAAGGATTTGGGACATTATGTTGTTCTCCCTGATTTCACAGCACACAGTACATTATTCCAAAGCTATAGCATTTTATTACACAAAGCATATTACTATATTATTACCTATAGTAAAGTGAACGGTTGCTCTGTTTGTATAGAGGACAGCATTAAGATTCCTGTCTTCACTCTTTGCTTTAATACCCTCAGTATATGCAAGAATAGCTTTTCTGAAATTCTTCTGTTTGTATTCATAGTTTCCTTCTTCCTTATAAGCAGTTGCATTTGCTGAAAAAGATTTTGAAGATATGTGTATACATTTAGTACGGACTAGATTAAAAACGAGACATGTCCTCTGTTACACCGAGTTTCGTGCTTACGCACTCATCAGACAGACTTTAATACATTTATATACATATGCTACACCAGCATGGCAGTCTACCTGTTGGGTCTTCATCTTCATATTTCAAGTCTTGTAATGCAGCCATTTCTTTACTAACTTCTTCGCCATCTTCTGGAGGTTTGGTCATGAAGAACGGAATCTTCTCCATTTCCTTAATTCATCAAAGAATGTTATTCATAGCTAGGTTTTAATAAATAATCTATCAGTCATTTACAGAACACACGATTTCTTTATTACGAATGATAAAAAGAAACATTAGTAACGAAGAGATCGCAACAGACCAGAGGTGATTTACAGAACATCCATAATCCATAGTACTAAGTTACTGGCTACAACAGCTGTTTCTGTTTGTAAAAACCAAGGAGCATTCATGCAAAGCGCTTACCTCTTCCCAGTTCTCTTCAGTAAATCCTTCATTGTATTTGTAGTCTTTGTTTTTCTTCAACATTTTATCGATCATATCATCTAATTCTTGATCGAGTTCTTGGCTCGTTTTTGCCTTTACTTGGTCCGCCATCTTTAAAATCCTAATAAGCTGCAAAGGACTGGGCTCTACAAACAACTGCTCCACGAACACGACGTCTTCAAAATTATTCCGATTTTTTCACTGTAATTCTTATGGATAGAAAGGAGAAAAAAAGAGGCTTCCAGAAAAAATCGGCCCCATTACTACTGTGATACTAGTAATGCGGCTCAAATGCAACACGATATTTAGAAAAGATTGTTTGGGGTTCCTGTGGTATGTTGTTTGGACATGCGCAGTGTGCAGGCGGGAAAACTTGAAAACAAGTTGTCCATATTGAACAAGAAAACTTTGTATTTTTGCTGCTTTTTCCAAAGAATGTTTCCAGTTTACTAGTAAAAAATGAGCCAGGGACGTCGTTTAGCACGTACTCTTCAAAGGATTGGCTGTCCAAAAGCAGATGAGTTCACAGGAGAGAGTCTTGAGTGGTTGTTTGAGAATCAAGCTTGTTTGCCTTTTCTTGAATGGTTTTGTGATAATATTTCTGCTGATAATGTTCTGACTGCGGACGAACTTAAAAGGTGATACACATTTCCTTATCTTGATGACAGCTATTGTGTATTAATACAGTTTTGCTGTAATGAAGGCTAACAGGATAAAGTTGTAAGTTAGTAAGGGGGGGAGGGGTGGTGGGCAGGAGAACCTATCCTAGAATAATATAAAGTAGGCATAAAATAAAATTTACAGTAGGTAAACATTTATGTTATTTTCTAGATACGAGGAGCTTGTTTCTACTGGAGAAGGGATTTTAGAGGTAAAATATATTTCTAAGGTCTCCCAAGTATGTAACTGAATCACTTACATATGGCATACTATGTCAGAATATATTTAAAAACTGGGAGCTTAGTATATGATTGATTGGATTCAGAGCTTGCCATATCGAGTTCATCATTGCTGATGTGTGACATTAATACATAACTTATTTTTTCAATTTTAATGATAAAAGGGAGAGAAGCTTAGCGAAGCATTATCTTGTGCACAAGGAACAGAAGAAGAAGAAAGACCTATTGAAGCTTTGAGGTTAATATTATGGTACTGTATGCTATATTGTACAACATGTTTTATGTCATGTGTACACAAGTATGTATTGTATGCAGTCATGTAACATACATGTGGATGGAATGGCTCAGATTCTATCAATTCTCTGTTTTGATGGTATCACATCTTGCATCTTATGTACTGTATACTGTGCTGTTTTAATACTTACAGGGATGAAATAGAGTACACTAAGAGAATAGCTGAAATAATGAAAAAGCGATTACAGAAACTAGTGTTCCATAGGAATAAGCTTAGGTAAAAACTACATTATGGCTGTTTTATGCTTTATGTTCCTCAAGTTTAATATAATACATTCATAAGTTTTAAAATTTCATTAGATAATTACCATGTTTTTTTGTTTAGTCTTCATCAAACAAGATGTGCTCATAAGCTTTCAAAAATCAGTGAAGTAGAAAAAGAAACAAAGAAGAATTACAAGAAATACTTGGAAATAAGTCAAGTTGATAGTAATCAGGTATTATGATGACCTTCATTAACCCTTGGGCTAGTGATTTTATCATTAAGATTTACATTGGATTTTTTCCTCTTCTTGTTTAGATGGATATTGCAATCTCTAATCTACAACAAATTGTTTGTGATCTGACTGAGCTTTATAGCCAACAAGGTAAAACTGCTATGAATAATATTGTTCACTGCTGTAGCAGCAGGTTAAAATTAGATATGCATTTGTTTGTATTTTTCATTTAGGCGAACAGAATAGGCATAGCAAGGGGTTCTTGTCTCAGCTGTCATACGATGATTACTTTGACTCTGAGGAGAAATTCACTAGGTACTTGACCACATACACTAAGAAGCAGTTTTTTGAGGTACTGTATGAGGCAGTGTAGCATTTTTAATGTATTTTCTTGGAATGTGTTTCTCTGTTACATACTTTTTTAAATGTTGTTTATCATAGGGTATAGCAGACATGGCAGGAAGAGGTGACAAGAGTCGATATGACCTACTGGAGATAAGTGAGCCCACATCACTGTTAATAAGAGGTGAGGCTGATCATATGTATGTTTTGGATTAGCAGTACTAGTGTAATAACATCAAGTAATTTTCTTCCAGGTGAAAGTGAAGATGTAACTATGAATGACTGCAAAGAACTAGCAAGACTACAATCTGTGTAAGTAGTCTATGATGTCTAGAATGGAATATTGGTATTATTTATCATCATATAACATGGTATTATTAGGTTTGCTTTGAGTGAAAGCAAGAAAATCAATGCAGAATCTGCAAGGGTCGGTGTCAAATCAGCATTGTCCTTGGCTAAAGAAAAAGATAGAGCAATGTTAAGACATCGTCATGTGGCTGATGTGGACACTCTCAGGTATGGTACACTAACTTGCTGTATAGTTGTATATTCAAATGTACATTAATATGTACATTTATTATGTATGCAGGGATCACCTGAATGAGGCACAAGCATCCCTTAATGATGTAAAAGATGAAATCCAGAAACTCACAGATAAAACACTGCCAACAATAGTACAAGAGCTAGCAGAACTACAAGCTACTAAGATCTTGAGAGGAGATTATGACTTGAAAATAGCCAGGCAAGACTACTTTACCTCTAAACAAGACCAGGTACATTCATGTTACTACATGTTCTGTAGCTCACCTTTATAGTAGATTATATAATAATGTATTCATTGTATCTTTAATAGGTAATTAATCAGTTGTTACTTCAAAGATCCAGATATGAATTCCTATCCATGATGCTTGAAGTGGAAGCTCATAAACACAGGGATACTCACAGGCTGTTCAGTGCTGTTCAATCTGGCTTACAGCATCTCTCAGAAAGTCTAGACGAAAGACTTGTATCCTTTTTATTGGATCCCTGTGTCAAGTAGAACTCATACCTTGGTGTGTGTTAGGGGTGGGGTGGGGGAGGAGTTGTCCAGTAAAGAATATTAATGTTTCAGATTGATTGGTGATTACAAGTTATTATAGATGATTGATCCTTTACTAATCATTAGAATAAAATGTCAGATCCAGGTCTTCAACCACTAGACTCTAAGCGTGGTACAATTGATAGCAGAGATGTGTTTCTTAGTCAACTGCACAAGATGCTGAAACCATCAGATTCAAGTATTAATACAGAAGATCAAGAGGGACGAATCTTCCTAACTTATAATCAACTGGTTGACTGGAGTAGCAGATTAGTTTACAGAGTACAGGAATTACACTACACACTACAGAGCACTGAACAACACCAAGAAAACACCCTCAGAAAACTGTAAGTAGAACAAAGAAAGTTATTTTCTTGTCATATTATTTTTGTAATATCTGATGTTTTGTAATGGATTTTTGTTCAGGGAACTTAATGTACAGCAGTGTCAAAAGACTGTATATGGTGGATCTACTACTACAGGTGGAGGTCTTCCTCAACTCACACCACAGGTATCCCATAATTCAGGTATTCAGTACTTGAGTTAAGAACACCCGAATTCATTTGTTTTGTTTGACATTTCAGCGTTTGGCTGATTCCCTGGCTCAGCTAGAAGACGTTCTATCAACACTAGAGCAGTCAATCAAAGACATTATTAAGGACGTTGAGAGCAAGAAAAAGGTAATCTATTGTTCGGTTAGAAGTCTAGAGTAGCCTTCCGTTCTCTGATAGGATGATGGCTTGGTATTGTGTCTCGTTTTCTGAAGCTATTTCACGGTTTAACATCAAGTCCTATTTTTTTTCCCTATGATTTTGCGGGTAACGCCTTTATTGCGTATACCACAATGCTCTACGAGAGATATGACAGCGTTAGATGACGTACATGGCGTCAGATACGCTTGCTTGCGAATCACTGCTTGTTATAACAAACACTGTGTGATGTGTCATTGATCAGTAAACTGTAGGGCAGTTTTTTACTGTGATGAATAATTAGCGATACGGCTGTGCCTTGCCGTCACGTGCCGAGCCGCGATAAGTGACTGATAGCATTACCAATGGATGAGCAGTGATCTCCCGCGATGTGACATGATGGCCTAGCGGATGACACATCGCAATCATCTTGAGACTACAAAACTACTGATCATACCTGCCCTTTGCTAGTCCTGACGATGTCAGGTCAGTCTTCTCAAAACGAACGTACACTTTGACCTCCAAGCCTCGTGGTCGGCTTTTCTCGATCTGTATGATGTGGCGTCTAACCTTTTAGACGACAAAAAGTGTGATAGGTTGGCCTGTTTTTCGTCAGTACTGAATCTTGACAGTACACTGGTCTAATATTTTATAGGTTCTTCGATCAGACACTCTGAAGGCGATGAAGAGAGACTTGTTCGTGTGCTTCTTTACAGACACAGCAAGATTAAGGCGAGCCATTGCAGAACTAGCTGCACGAGTTGATGCACAGATCCTATCATCTCAATAGATGTGCAAGTGTTCGTATTGTAACCCATACAAGTTTAAAGTGTTCCTAGTGCAAGGTAGTTAAAGGTTGTCTAAAATAGAACCAGTGTCACGAACTACAAGGTAGTATACAATCGATGTAGTCACTGATATCAGTACTAATACACGTTTAAAGTCAATAAATCTATTCCTCATTTTTCTTTGAAAAATATTCAAGCGTTACTCTACTTGAGCAACTGTCTATTCAACTTTCAACTGTTTGCTGTACGTCAGTATTGGAGAGGCACTAATGCACGACCAGATAAACTTGCATTATTTTTTAAATGAATTAAGTGATTAAATCAAATGAAATGGTTTTCGTTTATTTGCAATATTTCGATAAGGTCATTATACGTTGTGTCTTGGAAAAACCTTTTCGTACGCACAAATAAGATCAACGACAGCACGTCCAAACGCTGCAAGTACTCGACTCAATTCATTCCACGGCTAGGTAAAGGCCATGAAGTCAGTTCTTATATATACTCAGTAGGAATACAATATTACTTGTTTAAGTCTAAAGATGACAGCGTGATGATGTTGATCGCTTGAAGACCATGAAGTATTGATGGATATTTAGACAACTGAATAATAATATTAAAACTTTATTAGCAATGTTATATCAATGATACAAATCGCTACGTTTCTTTTAAAAAAACAAATTATTAAAAACTATATCAAAAGCGAAGAACATTGTTAAGTTTTGGCTTTTATTTGTTTCCTTGTTTTTATCTATTTATTTCTATTTGTTATCAGTTTTTGTTCATCCCATGACGTCATAGGTGACGTCATACTTTGCAATACACGTCAGAATATGTGAAAGCAAAGATTCAGTATAATGGCTGATTCCATTGCTTGTTACATCCAGCAGACGACGACATGTTATCTTTCAATTAAAGCTCTTCTTTTGGTTTTTCTATCTTTTGCTCCACTTTGTTTTTAAGAGTAATTTCCAGGTTCTCATCCGCGTGTAGCCATCCTTTGAATGATTCCTCGGATCCAGGACTTCCGATTACGTTCAACCACATGTTAGCTATCCACTTTGTTCCTTGAATGACGTCACATCCGCCATGATATGTCCTCTCGTCCAGTTGACCCAGCCAACCTGTCCAGTTATTACATATTAAGTTTTCATAGGAACTCGATTGCAACAAGACTAAAGTAATGCAGTATTCAGTATGGTATTACCTGTTTTGGAATCCCTGTAGTGATTATACCACATTATTGCTTTGCCCTTCTGTGGTTTAACGTACAGATTCGCGTCATGGCAGTGTCGTGCTAGGTTCAGCTTGTATCCTTCAGACTTCAGCACTTCTTTATCAAATGTCTTGTTGTTAGCAAAAGGAAACGCTGTCTCCCCTCCCTCAAACGGCTCATTCAGGAACACTAGTACAGTTATATATCTGGAACAGAAAGTCGAGTAAAGACTTTGAAATCAAAGAGTTCTGTACGATAACTATCGTGTGAATAGTCCTTTTTCTCATTCCATAAAACCGCTGATTTTTATGACCACAGACTCATTTGTACTGGCTTAGCCTCGTTTAGAAGTAAGTTATTCATAGATACAAGTGAGAGTCCGTGGAATTCAAAGGTGTGAGTATTGTTCAAGTTGTACATTCTTCACATTGTTGTTGGTATTTATGAATTATTTGCTTCTTAAACGAGGCTAAACCTGTACAAATGAATCCGTGGTCAAGGATTACAGCGGAATTTATGCAACGAGAAAAGGAACTATTACGTCTAACCTGCATAAACGACAGTCGTCTTCTCTGTGTAGAGTACAACATGGAACAGTAGTATTAACATCATCTGAATCATGGTGACTGTGATAGTGACCATGTACACCATATTTAACAACCTGTAAAAAATTAAACGACATAACTGATTAGTTGCGTTGCCTTGATTGGTGAAATAATTTAACACGTGATAAATGTTCGTCTCCTGTTTGGTTAAGCCATATTGTCAGGGCTGAGTTCCTTACCTGTACGGGTTCGCTATGCCGAATAACGTGCTTTGGTAAATCTGTCAGACGTTGTAACCTACAAAAGATATACTGACATAAATTACTTGATTCTTTGGTATTAGAGTCTGATGTCACTTGGTATGTAATATACACTATCATAGTATATAATGAAGCCTTTACCTGCCATGGAAATCAGCCAGTAAGGGGTATTTAGGATTATCGTGAAACATCCAAGATTGCTCGCTGTTACGACTGCGCATGTTCGGGATTTTCCTCAGCTCATCAAAGTATTCCACAATAGCTGCCACTGTTACCTTCTTGAACTCTTCAAAGTCTATCAAACCTGGAAAAAAAGTTTTTTAGTACAAAGAAATGAGAGCGCAGAGTCTAGCATGACTCGACTCTACTGACAGAACACGTCTTCTGTTCAACGCTAACTTACCATCTCCATTTGCATCCATTTTCAGTTTCTCAAACCTTTGATTTCAAACAGAAAAAAGTTCATGTACCCTTTTTTTTATGAGTAAGGTCAAAAGTTACATGACTTACATTTTTAAGATATCAGAGTCTGTAAGATAGATATCTGCTTTACCCGGTAGCCATGCAATCTGAAAGAAAGATACGTAGCTTTATCATATCCTGTCCCTACCCAGCCTATAAACAGTACATCTCATACCTCTCTTGGGCTGATAAAACCATCTTTATCATAGTCCCAGATACTGAACGTTCTCTCTGAAGTCTCTTCCTCGATTTCCGTTGCATCTTTTATTTGCGGGCTTGGCTTGAATCCAACACGTTTGGAGTACATGATGAGATGATCACATTCCTCTGACGTCAAGAAATTAGGAATTTCTACAATACCAAATCGATATTTTATTAATCAGAGCTCGCGTCAATCCTGTCAAGTTTCAGGCATACTTTACTCAATCTCGGAAAAAAATCAAATTATCATGATGTATTGTAAGCAGGATCTTTGTTGACATAGTTCAATCACTGCCTGCTGTATTCTAAATAAGATACTCTTAACGATTAACAACGTACCAAAAACTGGTGGTTTGGTGCTTATGGTGATAATCTTCGATTGGAATGACTCCTGATTGGCTGCAGCCTTGAATACAGTATAATCACGCTTAAAACCAACCTGGAATAGCAAACAAGATATAATAGCGAAATATTAAATAGTACGATCTATCTATAAATTTGGTATTCATATCCCTTAAACCACCTGCAAATCGACTTACATCAAATCTCTTTTTGCTTTTGTTCGATACGTGCATGGAATATGGACTATTCACAAGTATCAGTAAAAAACTGTTTTGTTTTTAGATTTTGTCTTCATTTGGTTGTTCCGTTTTATACTACTTTTGAGCTTTGAATGTACCATGCAGCTAGAGAAGAACTAGTGCGTTGTTTAACTAATATATGTTATTCAATTCTTTCTCTTTTTTGTTCTTGTTTCAGCCGGTTTACATCAACAGGTTTTCTTGTTACCACGTGCATTTTGTCATTCGCATTCAAAAATCTACCTGAATATTCAAAATGCATTATTCCCTCTAATCTGTTTGTCCGTTCCTTTCCTTTTTTCGGACCGTTTATCGACAATGTAGTTCTATTCCTATTCAAACATCGTTGAACAAACTGGAAAATAATGGGGCTAGTAAATATCATAGAGTTCTCTTGAGTTTAAACCTGGCGGTAACTTCATATAACTGTGACTGTTAATACAACGCTCGTTCTTCTTCTATCATTTGGTAATTCTTAACTATTGCTATAAATGCAGTAAACCGCTTGATAAATTTCTCGGTGAGCAATCCGTGGAGGAATTTGTACGCTCATCAAGTTTCTGCAGTCTTTCTTGACTGACGGATAAATTGTTATCGATCCAAGATATCTGTTGTATTAGTACGTTAACTAACCGACCTTACCTTGACTGGGTCGAGCCGGGCCAGATGCCAGTCCTTTGGAATGATGAGTTTTGGTCCTTCCATGGCTACTAAACCACTGATGAAACAGGCACAAATAGCAATAAATCCAGTCAAGTCCATATCGAACAAACCAAACTACGTCTAACTGAGGGAATGAACAAAGGCGGGTCTGGCTGGCCTCTTGCAATGTATCGATTGCTTTAAAATACCAGTAGGAAAAAAAAACACGTGGTTTTACCAGTTCTGCAAGACCCGTTCTTCTTCTGGAAGTTTTTTCTGTCTGTATTGTAATCTCTTTGTGGCTTGAGGTTGTCAAGGAAATACTTTCCTCTATGTGTGATCTTAACTATGAAGCCTGATGCCACATCCCTTCCACTAGGTACCTCCCCCCCCCCCCTTTCCGTGTACTGGCTTAAAACTGGCTTGTGCAATATTGATAATACCAGGATCACCAATATTCGTGATTTAGTTTTCTGTCACGTGATTAACGTTATCCAGTACTCATGCTCCTAGTCATCTTATCTTTCACGTGTGGGATCAAGGGTTTTGGTCGTGACCGGTTTTAAGCCACGGCTTCACGAGCAATTTCTTGCTTGCACTGGTGACGCAATATTTTAAAATCACCAACGCGCGTGGTGGCTACACGAGTGACAGATACTGGCAACAAATGCTGGCGACAACGGCCGCGCGACGTGGGGACTGGGTTCTGCCAACAAATATGGTTTCATTCTCGCACCTTATTGGCTGAATAAACTTTAGTCGCGTCTCGAGTGCAAGGGAAAAATTGCAGAGTGGCTACACGAGCGACAAAGCCCACGAACACGTTGCGAAAAATTCAACTTAATTTCTCGCAACTTTGTTGGCGATTTTTTCAGCTGTCGCGTCGCCTGTGCAAGAGTGGCTACACGTGTGATTTCCCCGCGCGTTGGCGATAAAATCGCGTCGCCAGTGCACGCAAAAAATCGCTCGTGAAGCCGCGGCTTTATTCTATTTCACTTTACTTTTTAAGTATAGACTACTCGCGCAATCAAAAATCAAACACAAAAACATCATATTTTACTTCAAAATCTGAACAATTTTCCTTATTGTTTTGTTTATTTTTACCAGGATTTTATTTTGTACACAATTCTTATATATAAATACTTTATTCATATAATTTCTTTATTCATATGTGTATTGATAAGAAAAAAGGCTAAAGCCATATATAGGCCTGACTGAGCTCAGAGAGTGATGAATGTACAAGTACCAATTGTTGCGCCTGATAACCACTCACTAAATTATACCAAACTGTTAGAGTCATTACTGGTATGTATTGATATGGAATCTATCAGTATGGAATCGAACTGATGTGTAAGTTATCACTATGGAATAGAATTGATATGTAAGCTATCTGTATGAAAAAGATTGAACTGAACCATTGCATCAACATCCTTGCTAATGGCCATTGTTATTGTCCACTTGTTTGCCGTACTGTACTTATCAGTGCTATGATCTGAATCACACTCTCTTTAATAACCGATATATTTATTCTATGTTAATGTATGCTTCCCATAGGATTCATTATTAATGGTACACACACCAGTTTTAATTTAGAATGTAAGTTTCTAGCCAAGATCTCAAGTTCAACTTGATCCAATTCATCTATTAATAACATGATTGATCTCAGTACCCGATATCCCTCCTTTGGGGGGATGGGTGGGTCATCCATTGACGGTGGTTTGGGCTCCTTAGGAGTCATTGTCTCTAATGGTAAGGGTAATGGGGCTGGTGTCACCCCTAAGTGCACTGTAGGCCCTGTTGGTTCCTCTTCATTGTCTTCTTCTACTTCAGGTGTTTGTGTTCGTGTAGGGAGGGGTAAGTCTGTGGATTGTTTGGTGTGATGTACATTTTCTTGCTGTGTTTGTGGTGTATTGTCTTTTTTCACTTCATTCATATTGATACCTTCAATAGATTCATAACAACCATGGCTATAAGCCGGTTCTTTCTTGTCATCTGGCGTACCCTCAGGCTTAGGGGGGCCCTCTATCCTATCACTCGTCAGAACCCCTAGGCTGTTTTTATCTAGAGTGTATCTGTTTTCTATCTCTTCTTCTTGTTCTTGTTGTTCTTCTTCCTCTGTTCGTTTTAATGCAGATATCACCTGTTTGTTCATATTATTTCCTGACATCCAATTCGCTCCTGTTTTCCATGATCTCAGTTGGTTTATCCCATCACCATTGATGTTAATCCATACATTTGCCATCCATTTTTCTCCTTTTGTAACGTCACATCCGCCTACTAAACCCCTTGGGTCAATAGCACTGAGCCAGCGAGTCTTGTGGTCCAGCAGATGATTGTAAAATAATACCGCTTTGCCTTTCTTTGGTTTGATAACGAGGTTTGATTTGGAGCAGTGTTTGGCCAGGTTACATTTGGTGAGAGATTCCTTTGTCCAGGACTGATGAGAATAAGTGAGTTAGACGGAACTGTTCCATTATCTATCGATGTACATGGCAGAGCAGATTTCGTATGACTGTGAAAAGCTCGCAGCACGGTCGTGCCGTAACCGTGCCTTGCCAAGACTGATGTTTTCTAAACTTTTGACGTACCTTGGCGTGTCACGACCGTGTTCGTGCCGCGAGCTTTTCACAGTCATACGAAATCTGCTCTATAGATACAGAGAAAGTACATCTACATACCTCCCAGTTAAAGGTAGTGTTGTCTGCTACAGGGAAGGCCAACTCGCCACCATCTTCAACATCGTTCAGAAATATAGCCACAGAAAGGTACCTGCATAATCTACAGTGTGAAGCCCCGTATGTACAACATGGTAGATCTGTATTAATGACCTCGGAATCATGATGACAATGATAATGACCATGCTGTTGATAGTGCACGACCTGAAGGTAAAACAAGATACGATACAACACTGTTGTTACATCTTGTTGCTTGCTCTGGTCTGGGGATAATAAGCATTACCTGTAGTGGTTCGCTGTCTTCTATAATCTTACGAGGTAACTTAGTGAGCTTGGAAAATCTGAATGGAACAAAAAGAAAATTAACCATAATTCCTCCACATTGTACTAGCAAATTCTTGGTTTCCATTTGACGTCATGGCGGTCATGTTCGCATAGCGTTGACAAAATATTTTCTTATCAGCTTCTATTCTTTGGTATACCGACATGGCTGTCACGTCTTTGTGATTCTATTTCCACAGGAACGCGTGGAAGCCATGAATATTGTAGTTCTATCCTTACCTGTCATGGTAGTCTTCCAGTAGATCTTCATACTGCAGTAGTTCATCTTCATCATGCCACAGCCATGTTTGTTGACTGTTCCTGCTGCGTATGCGTGACTTAACTTCTCGCAAACTGTCAAAATATTCCTTTATCTCTTCTACTTTAACTGCTTGGAATTCCTCGAAACTCATTTTACCTGTAAAGACAAATGCATGAATAAGCCAAGCGATAATCAATGTGAATGTACTGGCATAGCAACACGACCAGCGTACCATCTTTGTCTTTATCTATTGCAAGATCAGCAAACCTGAAAAAAGCACGCAGTGGTCAGATATCATGCATAGAATCAACAGAATACCTCCCTACCCCACCCACTCCTCCCCACTTGATAATCAAGCTAACATTAACCAGCCAGGCTACTTACATTTTAGTAACATCTTCCTCAGTCAAGTATAAATCACTTTTTCCTGGTATATATATCACCTAGACAACACAGATGACGTCACTGCTTTAATACTTGAGGTTAGGACACGCCTAATATAGTAATAATGTCATAGGTTTTGAGCAAGTCAGGTCGTACCTCATCAGGATCAATAAACCCATCATCATTAGTGTCCCATTCATCAAACACTTGTTTAGTGGTGTCGTTAGGAAGGCCCCGTGGATCCTTGATAACAGGACTGTCTGTCATGCCTTTATTCTTAGCCATGTCAATAACGAGATCGCACTCGTCATCAGAAAAGAAATCTGGGATTTCTATCGATAAACATAGTGAATTAATATATTGTATCATCAACATGAATTAATTACAGCTGGAATCATTGCAATGATTACTCGGTCAATTAACATTAAAGGGTTTTGTGTCCATCTGCTTACCAAAGATTGGTGGCGCCAAACTCAATGTTTTTATGTTGTACAACTTGCCTTCTGACAACTCCACTCCTTGTTCGTAACCAACCTATCAGTCAGTTATAATACATTACTGAGTCAGTTACTGAGTCATTACTGAGTCATTACTGAGCCTTCTATATTTCTTTGTCAGTGTAGTTTTCTAGATTCTGTCCTGTTGTTCAATGTCCTGCACAGCTGTTTTGGGATCAGTGACTGTTGTTTACCTCCATCCCTTTGATGGTTCATTGATTTCTGCACGGTTGTCTTCCAGGCCAGTGATTTTAGTTACATAATGTCGAATGAATATCAGAAAAGAGATTTGATGTCTAGTTTGCACCACTAGACGATAAGAGTAATGCTAATAATATCGCTGATTTCTTAATAACGGTATATCAAAAACCCTTTGCACAAAGTTTTTGAAAGAATGGAATTATGTTTGCAATTTCAATATTGCGATGAAGTCAAAATTGAACATTTCCAATCACCACTGTCAGAGAAAGTAAAGATTTTCGCTATAATATTTAGAGGACTCGATAAAAATTTAAATTCAGTAACAACCAAAGCAAGAAAATAAAGTAAAAAGATCATAAGAATATTCTATCAGGTAGTCTGTCTAGGAATCTCCCCGACCGACCTCACTGATGACTGATGCAGTATTTTGATCAACAAACATACTTTCTTCTTCTCTCTTCACTAATCAACGGTAACTTACTTCCTTACCTTGACAGCGTTGATATACGGCAGTGCTAATCGTATTTTACTAGTTTTTTCTATTGGTTTTCTATCTGATTTTCGACATTCTTTATCAGCTACGGTGCATTCTCCTTCAGTCTCTTGGCCGCCTGTAAGAGCCACCGATCTAATATAACATACGATAATAACTAGAATTAACAATAAAATATCTCTGCTGTGTTTGTGGTACTTCCTCATCCTGCAGGCCAAACGCAACACAGCAAACAGAAATCGTCTTCTATTTGCCTTAACGTACCGGCCGCTACAGATGCAAATTAGATGATTTATTGATTGCACGAGATACGGGTACTTGCTGTGCCACCCGACGGTCACCTATTCATCCGTGCAATACCGCTTATTGACCGCCAATGTTATCTGCACACGGGTTCGTGGGTAATCACCCGATGGTCACCTGCTCATCCGTGCAATATCGCTTATTGACTGCCGATCGTGCATGAGAAAGTATATAAAGTGTTGACAGCATGCGCAGTGTCCAAAGTAACGTGGAATCTTTCTGTATGCATGAGCATTCATTTGTTGTAGATCAAACAAATCCAGCTAGCATAGGCATTTTCTGAGATAGTGAACATGATGCATTGTGGTCTAGCTTCGGTACAAACATCTATGCACCTTGTTTATCTATTTCAGAAAAGGCCTCTGGTTAAGATTTGGACCAATGTACGATCACAATATACAGGCAGCATTCACATGTCAATAGGGTTAATGACGTATGTTCATGGGTGAGCCGGTAGACTGCGAGTTTTAAGTCGAGGCTATACAGGGTGAAGTGAATGTGGTGTCATGCTAAACTAACGTGTGTCATAACTAAGCACGACGGTCTAGGTCCCATACGTAATACCCTGCTTCCGTATTATTATCGATCAGAAATACTCTTTGTGTTTAAAGTCTCTTAATGTGGTCTAACAACCATCTTACGTGGTCATCTGTCAGTGTCAGCTGTAGGGAATGAACCCATGACTTCCTGCACGACACACGGTGTGATGTTCGCCGACTCCCGCCAACGTGATATTTTCCCTAGACACACTTCGTAAAGTACGACTTGAAAAGTTGATCTTTTGTCTGAAAATCATTTTATTTACAAAACCTTCAACTTTAAATTCTATTTAGCTCAATAACTAGTTAGGATTCACTTTTACTAAAGCAAGTACTTTTTGCTTGATATAATACAACTGTGAAAGGAATGATTTGCTATTCTCATTCCCATTGGCAGACATGTTCATAATGATTGTAATTAATTGTTTGTTTGTCATGCATGGTATCAAGAAACATGATGATTCAAATCTTCATATTACGTTGTTCGATGCCATTGTCTAAAATATTAGCAAAGATGATTATTTTTGCGCTCGTAGTCCTGTCAGTTAAAAGTTCTTGTGAAGAATGTTTTTTTTTTACAATTAATCGGCTTTACTTCCGTCAACGACTCGTATTTTGCCTTCTTCATTAAACACAAGAGGAATACACGTCATTTGTAGTTTCTGGTGAACTTTTTTAGATACTTCAGCAACGTCTTTGTACTCTAACACTTCCAACAATGATGTAACTGCATTTAACACATGTCGCACTGGCGGCTGACTATTCACTGGATTTATTCCTTTCTCTTTCATATCTTTGTTAAACATTTGTTCAATGATATCTTCTTCTTTTTTAGTTTCATTTTTGTACATATTTAGTACAAATTCCTCATTTTTTTCTCTGTTCATGACTGATAACCAGTTCTTTCCAGCTTTCCACGCCTTCATCGTCGTGTTCCCATCACCAACGACGTTAATCCAGTTGGTCGCAACCCATTTTTCTCCTTTGATGACGTCACAGTTACCATAGTAACTCTTCTCGTCAAGGACTCCGACCCACCGATCTTCATTGATCTTGTGGTTGTACCACATGATTGCTGTTCCCTTTTTAGGCTTGATTACCAAATTAGCCTGTGGACAGTAGGCACTAGAATCACACTTTTGTAACTCACGATCCATCCAACGCTGAAAAACAGCATCGAAAAAAGAGTAAACATAATGCTGTTGACAAGTAGTCTTGTATTGTTCGTACTTAGCTGTATGGCCTACCTCATAATCACTGTAGTACATGAAGAAGTTCCCGTTCATTTTCTGGTGGCCTGGGACCCACCACTTGCCCTCGATAGTCGCTCCACTCTTTATTCGTCCAGCATATTTCACAATAACATCTTTTTCGCTCTTATCAGTGTATCGTTTACGGAATCTTCAAGAGAGAGACAAAGACGTATTATAAATGTATTACTCTATGTACTCATCAGTGTTAGGATACTCGCTCACCTACCTTACGATGTCATTCACTACCAGGCTGTCTACGAGCTCAAAGGCTCCACTCTCATCGGTTCCATTCCCCTGGAGCACTTTGTTGGCACCTTCAGTCTTGAAGGTCAGCTGTACGTTAAACTTGTTACGGCTTCCTGTTGTCTTGGCAAAAGTAAAGAATCCTGTCCAGATGCCTGAGGTGAGCATGATGTCTTCCTGTTACAAAAGGTTTGTATTCCCATTACATGTTGGTGAGGACAAGGGGTCTAAGACAGTCATCATACCACACCACACCACACCATACCACACATCAACTCATCACACCATACCACACCATACCACACCACACATCAACTCATCACACCACACCATACACCACACCACACCACACCACACATCAACTCATCACACCACACCATACATCACACCACACCACACCACACCACACCACACCACACATCAACTCATCACACCACACCATACACCACACCACACCACACCACACATCAACTCATCACAGCACACCATACATCACACCATAGCAATCTGCACAACATCACATCATCCATTACATCATCCATTACACCACACCATGCTACACCTCATCACACTACACCGCACCACATCACAACACACTTCACTACATCACACCAAGCTACACATCACACCATACAACAACTCATCACACCATACCATACTGCACCACATCACATCACCCATTATATCATCCATCACACTACACCATGCTACATATCATCATACTACACAGCACCACACCACATCACACCACACTACACTACATCACACCACACTACACCACATCACACCACACTACACTACATCACACCACATCACCTCTATCCTGCTACTTACCTCAAATTTGCTGTTTGCGAGAGGGAATATCAACTCACCCCCTTCTTCTACGTCATTAAGAAAATATGACATGCTAATAAACCTGAAAAAATGTCAATCAACTATCAATCTTGTATTAGGTTACTTATACATAATCTGTTTAGTATCACCATACTGACAGCAGGGTATTGTACCGATATTTAGGTTACGTACCTACATAATCTACACTGTTTAGTATCACCATACTGACAGCAGGGTATTGTACCAATATTAGGTTACTTACCTACATAATCTACACTGTTCAGTATCACCATACTGACAGCAGGGTATTGTACCGATATTAGGTTACGTACCTACATAATCTACACTGTTTAGTATCACCATACTGACAGCAGGGTATTGTACCGACGTTAGGCTCAGAGTCCTGTTGACAGTAGTGATAGCTTCCCTTGTCGTACTTTAACACCTGAAATTTAAAAATTACATTTTACCTTAATATGCTTGTTTGTTTGTTTGCTTTCAGAATATGTTGAGTGAGAAAGAAACAAAGATCAAAAGCCGGAGTGGACCGAGTCAGATGTTAGCTTAGAGTGTCTAGAATAGTTACCTGAAGTGGTTCACTTTCTTTCAAGATTTCTTTAGGTATCTTAGTGACTGCTTCCAACCTGATGTAATAGTAAACAAATGTGAGTCAAAGTACAGTACATTTTTAATTGTGTTGTTGTAAATTTATAGCTTGCGCATCATTTTATTTAAATCACTTACCTTTGATGGAACCGGTGCAGCAATTCTGGTTGATACCTCAGTAGCTCATCTTCATCATGCCATAACCACGCCTGCGCACTAGTAGCGTTACGCCGCTGACCCATATCCTTCAGGCGCTCATTTATGTACTCTTTAATCTTCAGTAGATCAGTATTCTTGAATTCCTCTAAATCAATATTGCCTTTAAAAGGAGTGAAAATGTAGCTTATTGAATGAATGAATCTACTCATAGCCATCAGGGAACCGATGCTGGAATGACTATAGACTACTAACCGTTCTCATCTTTGTCCATTTCAAGATCTTTAAACCTGTATCGATGTAACGATACGTATAAGACAAGCATTATATATTATGTGTGACACTGATGCAGTCTATTGTGTAACTTACATCTGTAGGACATCGTCTTCTGAGAACTTGAGATCAATTTTACCAGGAAGAAGCAGGATCTATGGAAAAAGGATTCAATGACGTGATTGGACCTAATAATATGATCACGTGATTTGTGGAAAAAGAATACGATGGCATGATTGGACCAAATAATCACATGATCACGTGATTTGTGGATAGTCTTACCTCTTCCAGATCAATGAAGTCGTTTTGATTGGAATCCCAGGACTTGAAAGTGTTCTCAGGATCTTCGAATGTTATGCCTTCATTGTAGGTTAGTTTCTTATTTGACGTCATTCCTTTCCGTTCAGCCATCGCCATAATAAAGTCACACTCAAGGGGGTCAAGAAAATCAGGTATTTCTATGATGTAAGTGGTATATATCGTTATTATTACTATTAGTAATCAGTGCTCAGTGGTCTTTTGCTGGGATGAAAAACTTTGTCAGTAAAGTTAATTATCTTTTTTTGCGATACGTTCACTCTTAGCTTATGGTTCAGCGGTCAGACCAGTGTCTGGTTGCGTGCTGCATTTAGAATGCTGTATCAGCTCGTTTACCTCCCATGAAAACGCTTTTGTGCAACAGCATTTTTCTAGGAAGGACCACAAACAGTCTGAACCAGCTTGTTTGGATGTATTTTCATGCAGGTGATTGATTATTATCAACATATTGCTTACCAAATATTGGTGGATAAACACTGAGTGTCTTCATTTGTCTTATCACCCCAGGCGTCACTTCTACATCTTGCACGTGACCCACCTTCAAACACAAATTAAAACTATTACTTGCAGCGGTAGAGAGGGGACGATTTTGTCATCACTATCAACACGATAAGCTCCACAGACTCGAGCATCATAATATTAATTACTGAATTCATGAAGCGTTAAAACAGCTTCAAACAAAAATACAAACTTATGTTTTTACTATGAGTAATGAAGAAACTATTTCAGCTGTTATTGATAGTGGTACCTTTACTGCTTGTACAAATGGAATCTCTACAGCCTT
Source organism: Stichodactyla mertensii (assembly GCA_011800005.2). NCBI lineage: Eukaryota > Metazoa > Cnidaria > Anthozoa > Actiniaria > Stichodactylidae > Stichodactyla > Stichodactyla mertensii. The sequence goes on along the minus strand of JAAAQI020105552.1, from coordinate 7,939 downwards.
CCATTCGTTGATTGGCTCAATTGGTTGAATTCCTAAACTTTCCAACTTGGACGAATTATTTAAGCCTAGTTCTTTTAACTTCAATTGTATCGATAAACTATCCAATCCTGCTTTGTTTTTGGTGTTCGATTCTTGTGAATATTTATCTTCTTCCCCAACGTTACATATTTCAACTTCACCTTCGCTGTCTTTGGAACAGAATCTTTCCTTATTTTCTTTGTTTTTTAAGTCATTTTCTTTACAATAACAGCAACAAAAGACCAATAAACTAAGAACAACCAGTCCTTTTCGTGTACTAGCTAAACATGAATACTCCATCAAATCTTTCTCCTGTGTTTTTCCTGTTCTTCAGTGATTTACCCCAGAAATAAACCCACAGTTTCGTTCATAAATTAATGAACCAAGCTAACCTCTTGGATGCCGAGATTTATTCATCCGTTGACTTTGTTTAGCAGTAAGCAGGCTTTCTTTTGTCCTTACTCACAGTTTGTGTATTGTGATTGGCTAATATCGTTACGGCTACGGGTACTTAGAACAGTGTACAGCTTGCAACACCAGTTGAACAACGCATGGTTGATTCATGCTGTTCAGTTCTAACACGTGCATGGCTGATTGACAGATGAAGAAAGGCTTATCATTTAACTAACGATAACATGTTATCATTACAGAACGCTCCATGTGATGACTTGCCTAGTGAAGTTACCGTCTCTTTTTTTCCCCTGGAATCGTTTCAAGTTTGTTAGATGGGTTACCATCCTATATCAATACGACACGTGATTGTGTTAATAACATATATTTATAATGGTGTTTACTAAGAGACATGTACAAGACAAATTTCCTGCAGTTCTTTAGGTCCAATGTGCAGTCGTTTTTACGGGATCATATTTTTAAATTGCTACATTTTCGTAAAACGAAAGCCTAATGCATCATTCCGTTGCTGTTTGTTCAATTTCACGTACACCATATCGACACCTAAATGGCTTGCTCTGGCACTTCAATGGCTTTTTTAACATTTGGAAACCTTTCTAGCAGCATAATGGGTTTTATGATTTTAGTATAATTTTTAAGTAGCATGAATATAATAAGAGCATTAGTTCTTTGATTTTTTAATTACTGTTTAGTTATAACTTTTCATACTATGCTTGACTGATCAGTACTGACAACCTTCCGTGCACCTCGGTTGTCAAGACGACAAATATTTTCTAAAACAGTAAGTAATCAAAGATATAGGCATTCATTGAACAAGGATTGATTTCTATATTGTTGAACTTGGCTGCTGTTCCACGAGGAACCACACGTGAGAAGTTATATGATGTGAAAAATACATGCTTAAGGGGAATCACTGTTTCCTTGGCAACCAATTCGTTTTCCGGAGTAACAGCCCAGTGATCTTGGTTTCTAGACTCGTACTATTCCAATACTAACTTGTTAAACACAGTTCGGTATTTTCAAAGAAAGAAAAATACCAACCATTTCTTTTTCTTTTGGTTTTATGTTTTGATACCGTTACGCAGTAACTAATTTAGGTCTTTCCTCACACAGCCATTTAAGTAATGAATTACAAAACATAATATCAGTTTGTGAATTCATGAGGTTCTATATCTTAAAATGAAAAGCTCCAACAAAATTATTTTTAATTTCGCTCATTTCGCTCACGGTATATATTTATTTCAAATATTTATAGTGTAATAAAGTTTTAAGCTTTCTCCTTTTCTTTTCTTTTCTTTTTCTGAGAATAGTAAAAACGAAGCAATAATAAGAGCACGTGGTCCAATGAATAATTTATGCACATGCCGGCTAAGACTGAAACATGTAAACAAACCATTTAATATGAAACAGTCGTGAAACATGGGTAAAGATAAGACTGTTAATCCGCAGAAAACTAAACGAAAATCAACCAAAAAGTCTGCCAGTCCTTCGCAGCCTTCGTTGACATTAGTAGTGAGTACAGTGGCGTGTCTTGCTATTCTGGTTGGGCTTTATTATACTAATAAAGCAAGCAATCTCAAGAACAAACAGCAAGTCTCTCATGGATCCAGCCAGCCAACTATTAAACCAACATCTAAAATACAAGAAACAAAGAAGAGGAGAGAAGAAAGAAAAGCCTCTTCTGGCAGTACTGTGACCAAGACGACACCAAAAGAAAAGACTGTTGGCAAGAAGAAGAAAAAGAAGGACAGAAACGACTTTCGAATCTTACCAAGACTCGATGGAGTAAAGGTAACGCCGGGATATCTTTGATTATACGCAAATGAAATACTATTACACGGAAAATTGTGAAAACTCCAAGAAAAACACTAAATAACAGAAACGGAATGAAGAATTGTTCCCACCTTCCTTACACACTAGGTGTAATGGAATATTCCAAACATCTTTCCTTTTATGAAGAAAAGTCATTACGCTATCCTAGCTGTGTTAGCATGTATGGTCATTATAACCCGCTGTCTATAGCTATTATTATTAAGTACTCATCTTACGCGCACAAGCAATTGGAGTATGATCTACTGTGAAGTGCAAGGTTATCGAGGTCCAAGGTCTCTTATTTTACAGGTTGGTCACGTGCAGAAGATGGAATTGGAACCTGGGAAGTTTTATGAAGTCATAACTAGAAGTCTAAGGCCACCCATATTCGGTAAAGTTCATCTGATCATCCTTCTTCATCATCATTATCATCATCATCATCGTCATCATCATTATCACCATCGTCATCATCATCATCATCATCATCATTATCACCATCGTCACTAACATCATCAACGCGGTCATAGTCTAGAGTCTTCCTTTGATGATTTTTTACACCGGCAACTAACGGTTTTGATTCCTTGTACAACTTGTAGAAATACCAGACTTTCTGACAGACTCTGAATGTCACCAAATAATAACCCAAGCCAACAGCCAGGGAATGGAAACGAGTGCGGTTCAAGACCCGGAGACTGGGATCAACATTGAACCGACCAATGAGAACACGTTCATGGATTGGGACTATAACAAGGACAATTCGATCAGTCCCTTGGAGGTAAAGGGTTAGAACTAGTGATGTAG
>JAAAQI020105441.1:0-16138 GCA_011800005.2 Stichodactyla mertensii | reverse complement strand
TCCATGGACACATGAGAGTTGCCGATGAAACAAAACAAAAAGCAGAAAACAGCAAACCCCCGTCTTCTAAATTTTGGTTTAATATTGTCGAGAATAAAGTTGAAAATACTAAAAGCGAACAATGAAAATACAAAGAAAGAAAAGAAAACAGAAAACAGAAAACAGAAAATTCCTGTATTCTAGATCTTCATTTAGATAATATCACATTTCGTGGGTTAAAATAAAAAAAGCCTTGTATTTCAATTTCGTTTTCTAAATATTCAAACTAAAATGGAATGAACGAAACGCCCACGCATTGGAAAGGAGAAGGGTTGACAAAATCATTTACTGCAAAAGAAAATGAGAAAGAAAAAAAAAACAAAAATGCCGTGCAAAATCAAATCAAACTGAACAAACAAGCAAATAAGGAAAGCAAGAATGGAAAAAAAAAAAAAAAAAAAGAATAAGAAAAATGACTTCCCTTCCACAGAATAAATTTAAACGAACAGATAAGCTTCCAGCTCCCTTTTTATCCAATCCAAGTTCAGTTTTCTCGTTTAGGGTTTTTTCCCTTCTTTTTGACGTCTCGAATTTTATGACAACTTTAAGTGTTATTTTATTACGGAAGATTTGTAAAATGAATTAAATAAGTTGACAAGTATTTAAAATCTCATAGTTGGTCGAATAGTGTCGGATTGTCTCTAAGGGTTTTTAAAAAAACTCTTTAAAGATAAACACGAAAAACACGAAAAACAGATTTCTTAATTGATTCTTAATTGTCATGTTATTTATCTTACAGTTTTTTCTTACTTCTTATCTAGCGATCATCTCAGTATTCAGTCCACTTGCAACCCGATTGGTTTGATCCCTAGAACAGCTCTCATTTGATTAGAACTGTTTTTTGGTCCTCTCCTGTGCTTCCAGGGTTTTTCTCTAGCTTCCTCTCTTGTTCCCCCCCCCCCCTCCCCCCCCCCCCCCCCCCCCCAAAAAAAAAAACAACAACAAACAAACAAAAAAACAAACAAACAAAAAAAAAACACCACCAACAATAACAACAACTTTTAAATTACATTTCGACCTTTGGACTTTCACCTAGATTGGAGCCTCGCTCGGTTGTTATGGTCCTATGGTCCCACGGTCCCACGTTTTTTAATGACAAACGAAAGCTCAATATGTATATCAGGAAAAAATATACATATTAGATGGCTCAGCTTAAAACTTTACGACCTTTTGGCATGAACAAAAGAGCAGAGTATAGATCCATTGATAGTCAGATTCAAACTGACGTCTATGCGAAGCCTACTGATAATCATTTGTACCTTCCACCTTCTAGTGCTCACCCTTATAATTGTAAGAAATCTATTCCATATAGTGTAGGACTTAGGATAAAGCGTAATTGCTCGGATGAGACTTTCTTAAAAAAGCGTAACGAGGAATATCAAAATTATTTAATTCAACAAGGTTACAATAAGAAATTGGTAAAATACAGTTTTCTAAGATTGATGAATTGGATAGAAAAGATTTATTTAAGGTAAGTAAAGTCAAAAGAAATAACAACATTGTGCCATTTGTTACAGATTTTAATCCGAATTTGCCAAATTTTAGTAAGATCTTAAGAAAGTATACATATTTACTTGAATCGTCCTAAGAAATTAAAGATATTTTTTCAGGAAAACGAATTATTATAGCATACAGGAGGCCCAAGAATCTAAAAGAAATCTTAGCTCCCTCTAAATTGAAAACCGATAATAAAGATCGAGTTTCTTCTAATTTTGTAGGTTGTGTTAAATGCCAGAAAGGATGTGATCTTTATTCCAACTATTACGAAGCATCTAAGAAAATTATTAGCTTTGCAACCAATAGATTTTATTCTATCAAGCAACAAGTCTTAGTTGCAAGTCCAAGAATGTAATATATCTAGATTCGTGTAAACAGTGCCGGGTTCAGTACGTAGGTTCAACTAAAAATGAATTTAAAGTAAGATTTAGGAATCACAAGTCGGCTATGTTAGCTAACAGAAATACTTGTGAAATAGCAATTCATTTTAACAGTGCACCTCACATGCTATCAGATTTTAGTTTTATGTGTATAGAATCTATCACTAGTTTAGAAAATATAAAAGAAGTTATACTTAAAAGGGAAGCGTATTGGTGCACTCAGCTTTTTACTTATCAGCCATTTGGAATGAACAAAAGATTGGAAGCCAATTCTAGGAATAGGATTAACTATAATCCCTAAAATGCACTTGCCAATTTTTTATCATTATTAATATTATTATTATTACTATTATTATTTTAAGTTAATTAATTAATTAATTTATTTATTTTTTAAGATTTTTAGGTTAATAATTCCTTGTAATATTTTAGCTCGTTCATCATGATACTTTTAAGATTTGTTAATTGTAATTTTCTGTATTGATCTGAAATGATTGGCGCGCAATGCAATATTTCTGCTCCAACGGGTTTGTTTTCTTTATTTCCGGTTTTAGCGCGCGTATTTTATTTTTAATAGCACGCGCTGTTCATCTTTGTTTGTTTTCTTCGTCATTTCATACTTGTTTAGATGTTGTGCTGCGCGTTAATTATTTCAGTTTCGCTGATGAAGGCTGAATAGCCGAAAACGTCCAATAAAACAGTACTAAAGTTACAGGTTGATCGTCTTGGCTTCTCTTTATTTTACTTATATGTGTGTGTGTGTGTGTGTGTGTGTGTGTGTGTGTGTATATGTGTGTGTGTGTGTGTGTGTGTGTGTGTGTGTGTAGAGAGAGAGAGAGAGAGGGAGAGAGAGAGACCGAATGGCCGAAACGTCCAATAAAACAGTGTTAAAAGTTACTAACAAGTTGATCTTCTTGGCTTTCTTTTTATTCAACTTCAATGTATAATTATATTGACGATTAAGACAAACTGAGTGTTTTTATGAGTACGTGTTACATTGTTTTGTACCTTGACACCATGTAAAACCCATTGTATAATAGAGACATAAAATATTGATTGATTGATTGTTTTACAATATTAATGTACACTGATTTAATTGTTATTTGAGCACGCACTTTTACGTGAATTGTAATCTTTAACAAGCTGGTTGGCGATTAATTGCTTTTAGTTTTTTTGTTATTATTATTATTTCATTCGTATTATTTTTTGTGGTTATTTATTTTATATTCATTGCTGCTTTGTTTTGAAGTTAACGGGTTAACATCGAATAGTTGGAACGAAACGGAAAAGAGAAACTAAAACCGATGTACTTTTGAGCTTGTCTTACAATGAAAAACCGCCCGTTTCTTAATTGGCTTCAATTGTTTAAACTTGGTAAATTTTCAGTTTCAATGTTGGGCTTCATCGTAAACAGCTTAGTCATTTTCTGACCAAAGTTTACAGCTTATTAATGAAATTGTTTTAGGCGTTCAGAGTGAGATACACCAAACAAAGCTCTTTGGCACCATAATGTTACTCACGTCATTTAAGAAATTAAAACAATAAAACAAATTAATTTGCTTTACTTAAAGAAATTAGCCATAAGCTACGGATTTTTTCCATATTTCTTTTAACTTGCATTAGCCAAAAACATTCCTTTTGATTCCAGTTATTGTACTTTATACTTGGTTAGAACTTCCTTTCATTATTGTGTCCCCGTCAAGAACTTGGATTTTTTATCCGAGATAATAGGCTTGAAGAAGCACCTTAAACTCTGTATACTTTATTATCTTTTTTCCCCCTTCCTTCTTTGTATATATATATTAAACACCCCAGTATCGCTTCAATCTACACCACCACGATACTTAAAACCTGCTAAAAGATATTCGTCCAAAGCTATACAAAATTCATTGTTTACAGTTTCATTTGACACTCGATTCCTTTACTTTTAGCTTTTTACATTACTTCTAATTTATAGTTATATTTTACTTTAGGTTATTTTCCAATTCACAAACATTGCTCACATGTAAGTATTGGTTATTCTTGTGCTTTGGACTCTTCTAAAACTGTTCCTTTGTGTCTTCCGTGTAAAGCACATCCACTGTCTCCTAAGTGCATCTTTATAATAGGACGACATCAAACTAAATACCACGGGATGGGTAGAAGCACTGAAGAAATACAGCACATACACCATGGCATATACGATAATGTAAGTTCTTATTTGAATGCCTGCATTACGAATAAATGGCAGTCCAAACACTTGATGAGGGGTTCGGCAAACGATGAAAATCAGAGAAATTAGGATGATCTTTTTGGTGGCAATACGGGTATATGACGTTTTCGAAGATCTGCGATTTGAGTGGAGGTCCCAGTTTTTGGCCTGGCATAGCCTTGCTACTGAAAACATGTTCAGAATCGTAATTTGGCAGATGGGTAGTATAGAAATGAGAATCACGTTGGCGTAAATGAAATTATTCTGTACTTCAAGGCTGGGCCAGGACTCCAGGCAGTAGGGGATGCCTTGGTGGACATGGAGCTCTTTGAACTGCACATAAACAATACCTTCAATCGTTGCTACCAGCCATGCCACAGCACAACAAATTATTAAAATCAGTTTTTTGCGTTTTAGAAGTCTGAGGTAAATTGGGAAACAAACCGCGGCAAAGCACTCGAAGGTCACAATGAGGAGATTCAGTATGGAAGAAGTTGTAGACAACATCTGGACAAAGGTGGCTATTTTACAGAAAGCAGCGCCAAAGATCCATTTCTCTACGATGTAAAGATCTATGACCATGAATGGAAGGCAGAACGTCGTTGCTAGAAGGTCTGCAATAGCAAGACTGATGTGGGATGGACTTGTTTTAGAGCGTAACTGGCAATCTCTTTTGAGGAGAAACAATATCAGAATATTGCCGAGGAGAGAGACCACGAATAACAGAAAAAAGACTGTTATTATGGCAGCCCTTTCAGTGAAAGACAAAATGCATTTGACATATATACAATCTTCAGAACCAGAGTAATTGCTTGAGCTGTTCATTATCTTGTCTTCCTGAAATACAATTCACAAAAAGAGTAGCATCAAACAACTATCTATTCCGACTGTTTGACGAAAATGGGGCTTGTGATGTAAATGGTTACTATATATAAAAATCTCCACCAATCAGGACCTTTGGTACTAGAGAGCATATCCAAATATTCTTCTCAACTTTGAAGTAATTTCCTCGATGCGGTATGTTGTAGCCTGTATATGCAAGATGTTAATTGATGAAACTTATTAGCAGACATAACACAACTTATTTAGATTGTGTTTCTAATCGAGGTTTATGGAAGACACGCAAAACTGATTAACCTTGTGGGCTTAATTTTTTCACGAGAAATTCTACATTGTTTTTCGTAAAACTCTACACAACAACTGCAAAATTGACTACTAGCATATTTAATATCTTTTTTTCTCTCTCTTTTCTCTCTCTGTTTTCTGTTTTTTTTTTTTTTTTGGTCAAATTTTTAAATAGCATTTGTTCCTGTCATCTTTATCTTGAACCCAGAAAAGAAATTTTTTTCTTATCTTTTTCTTCTGTCTATGTCGCTCGCTTTTATTCCTTCCTTTGTTTTTCTTTCCTTTCCTTTATAATATTATCATCTTGAACCAGAACAATTGGATTTAAAGAAATAATATACATATAAATGGTTAGCGGATTTTGTTTTATTACACGATTTCGGTTTCTATCAGTACGTTTCATAGCCGCAGAATGCTGTACTTTGCGGCTGATGGCCTTCCATTACTTTTTCCTAAGGACTTTTTCCTGTTACAAATAACAATATGATCTTGTACCATTTAACCATTACTTTTCCCCAGGGACGCTAACTCATTATACGTATTGTTTTATTTTAACTACTTTGTTTAGCATTTTTCCCCCTTTTATTTTCCCATGGCGACGTGAGGATGAGTCAAAGAAATGAGCAGTTGTTGTCAAGTAGAATATCCATGTTTTACTTTATGTATCACGTTTTTTGGAGCCACATCTTCTCGTGTTTCCTATTTTGTTGTTTGAGGTAGCAAAATCTCGCTGCCTTTTTTTTTCATATTTGGCCATTAATTATGAATAGGAGAAATTAAAATCTCAGTAAAGTCGTGGTGATTCAAAACCGAGTCAACCTAAAAATTCTTAGATTTAAATGATTTGATCCCTAAAGATTCTTGATTGACTACATTTGCTATTACCATAATTATTATTAGGAAATTCTTTTCCCTGACAAACTAATCTAGTTTGAAATTAGCAACACAACAGAAAAGACTTATTAACCTGAAATAGTATATTGCGCTGGTGTGTTGTGTTAGGAAAAAGGAAATACAGTCAGTCAGAAAGTCTAGCACTCGGACAAGATCTTACTTAATTAACTAATTGTCACCCTAAGAAAAACAAGTTCTATCTATTCCCATTTAGTCTATTATAGTAATATTACATTACGATATTATTAGAATCTGAACTTGGACTTGGTAGCTTGAGCGGAGGAAAGCGGAGGAAAGCTGAGGAACATATTGCTCCTCTCTTCACAATGCTTACCTTACTGAAGCACCCTAAATACTCTTACTAACACTTTACAGTTTACATTGTGCATTACACTGCAGTACACATATTAACATTACAGTTCACCGCATGTTCAGACTGTAGGAAAAAAAACAACATTCACAAACCATGCTACACCATATGTATTGCGGAGTCTTAAGACTTGGAAATGAAAAAATTCTTAATTGATGATTGTTTCAAGGAGTGGAGCCTTGTGGTTGTTGGTTATCATGTAAGACATCCTTAATAAAGTGTTGACTTACACGAATCAGACTCCTTTGGTGTTCGCTTATCAGCGCTTCAAAACAAAGGGGAAACTCACTAGGTAAATCCCAAAATTTGCCACGGTCGCTTACGAGAACTCTTTTTACAAAGTTTGAGTAGCAATTCAAAAGGGCTTTCAAACTCTCCTTACGACCACTCTAAGTAAGCGACCAGCTCTAGTTACGATCACAATTTTGAAAGCACTTTTGAATTACTACCCAAATTCTTGTTTTGTAAGGTAAATCAACCGTTAGGATAAAAATTTGAATAGTTTTTCGTTTGATTGCACTTCAAAGGGATTGTTTATATGAAGGCGAGTTGTCCCTGCTAGCCGGGATAACTCTTTTGTTTTGTGTCCCCAAGGTGAAAGAAAACTAGAGTTAGTGGACCATGAGTTGACAATGTGATTTTTGAGTGCCAACTATTTCCCATTTGAATTTTTCGTTTACGTATCAAAACGAGCAAAAATCTCCCATGGGAATGGTGGTGGGGAAGGACTCCCTTCACAAGGGGTGACTATGCTCGTCGTACCTTATAGGGATTAAGATTGGTAGTTTGGTATCTCTTAGGGTGATGAAAATCTAAAAGGATCTCTAACCAAGTTAGTTGGTACCTTTTAGAGAATTTGCCAGTAAATACAACTCCTTTTCATGAAGTAGAAGGCCTTTTAAACTTTTTCAAGAAAATAAAGAAAATTAGAAAATATTGTTTAATATATATGGTACCTTAGGCGTAAAATGATTTGTTCCCAAGCACACCAGCGCGAGACTCAGGTACCTTTGAGGGGTCTTTTTTTTAAATTTCCGACGAGCATCCCCACCCCTTAATATATGGGAGTCCCCCCCGGGCAAAAATCCGCATTATTTCATGGATCGGAGTATTGCTAACTTTTGATTCCAATGATTATTTTAGTGATCAAAAACCATTTCCTTTTGCTACATTGTATAAGCTTATTTCCGAGAATGGTACTCTAACTTGGGCGAAATTATGAACCTTTTATAATCCAAAGCTTATGGATAATACTGCTCCAGAAAAAGCTTAGTGTTGAATATCTTGAAGGTAATTGTTCAAACTGAATCGAAAGGATAGTTCGATAAAAACCGTTTCTAAAATATCCGTTTCGTCTTATTATCAGTAAAAAAATGGGTTGGCAAAAATGGGCCTACAAGAGATATTTCATCTGACGTCATTTGCTGGAATCTACACCATTTAGCAGAAATATTGCACTATGAAAATGAATATCGATTTTTTAAAAACATGTTTATTAAGGAAAGGAAATCTAGACCCTTAAGATATGGGCTTTCACAAATACCGCCGTGATTAATAGCTTAGTTTTCTGAGTGGAATCATTGAACACATTCATAGAGAGAAAGAGAGAGAGGAAAAAAAAATTCACTGTCAGTCCGCATCTCGTAAACAACTTGTATTTCTTGTATTTCTTTTTATTTTTAAGCTAGTGAGCTATAAATAACAAATGCCTTTCTAAAACTTATTGATCTCCATTAATAATTGTTCTACTTTTGAGCAATCTATTTCTTTCCATAGGATTTTATTTTATACAATATCGGGTAAGTTGGATGCAATAATGTCGTTTTCCAAAAATTAAAAGGCCGGATGACTGATTTTCGCGCTTGGGGGCGTATATTTTGATAAAATATAATTCCCTTTAATAATATTTTTTGAATAAATTTTTAATGAATTTTTGAAAGAAAAATGTTTTATCGATTTGGTAAAACTTAATAATATTCAATCGTATTATCTTGGAGATTTTAAAAAGTGAATTTTGAAAAGTAGTTGATAAAAATAGTGTTGCAATTGTGTCATCGAGGGATGAGCAAGGAATTATCTCCTTAATGCTGTTTAATATTTTATCTTCAAGTGTTTAGGGAAAAGGCTATTGAGCAAGCCCTCCCTTCTTCACTTCCTGTTGTTATTAATGGTCGATCGTAAGATTTAAGTATTAGTTAAAAAAGTCATGAATAATTAATGAGGGGGACACAATAGAAATCATAGACCGTGGAGTAGATTTTTTAAATGTGATAAAATATCGTCTTCATTTGCATAAAATTTAACTTGGATTTTCTCTGCCAAACTCGGTTCATTCGTAAAAAATTCAGAAGAACCTAACACCTAGACGTTTTTTAAGCTGTTCAATAAACTCGCCTCGTGTTTTAAACCCGATAAAACACTTCTGTTCGTTTATTAAACAGTACTCACTGGCCACAAGTCTAGTCTAGTGGTGTCTTTTTTAGTTTATGAAAATAAACTTTATCAAATTCTATAAATTTTTCCTTTCTCTCTCTTTCTGTTTTATTTTTCTCTTTTTTCTTCATTTATCTATCAATTTCTTACCTTTGTTAATTTTTTTTAGCGTTTTTCTGTTAGCGTTTGAAAATAATGATTACGATCCATGTTTCAGTTCATAAATTGTATATCTCGGCAGTAAAGTAACAAAGATTTAAAACAACGTTAGCAACGAAACAAATAACCCACCCACATATACATAAACCGTTCCTACAAAAATCATTTCTAGTGAATAATAAAAATGATCCTAAGTACCAGGACTATCAATTATGCTCAATTTTTACATACCATTTTTCTGTTTTCTTTCTTTCTTTTTTTTTTTTTTTTACTTTATTTGGCTTCATTTCGATCGTACCGCTTCACTTGGATGGAATACAAACGAAAGAAATCATTCCTTTCAACGCAACATAACGGTTTCGTTTCCTGGCTATTCCATAATTGATGTCAAGACTTTATTAATAAAATATTAATAAAATCGAAAGAACTGATCAAGATTTCCGCACCATAAACCGCACCATATTGTATCCATCACACCACTTGTGTTATAAAAGTATACTGACAACCGCACAATCCAATAATATAATCTAATAGAACTAGAAAGGATTTCCCGATTAAGAGTCAGTATTCATACGTTTTTGATCTATCAGATAAGACTTTCGCACTTTTAGTGCCATCGATGAATCAGTAAACGATTTTAATGATTTTATCTTAAAACTAAAAACACTGCCAAAATGGAGTGAGACTCCCTGGCTGGCTGGTCAAGATTTATTAACGGATATTGTTCAGATAGTGGTTAGAAGGACCGCAAGAACAAAGTGATTTACCATAAAAGAGGTGCTAGATTAAATGGAAACTGAATACGTATCATATTGGATTAAGGTCTGGTCCAGTTATTTGCTGAAAGAATGCGCTAGAAAGTTCACCTAGCCGCCTATGTACTAATTTTGGAAAGACAGTGACATATTTTTGTTGTCGTTGTTGTTTTACTTACGAGTGCACAGTAAGGCCCCTTTATTCTGTTTAAAGTACCCCTAATGCCTAGCTACTAGCATATTTTGAAAATCCATTCTTCATAAAGTTTGTGATAGGGTATTTTGATTTTGTTGGTGATGGATGGCCCTTATTCGAGTTATATAAGGGTTTGAAGATCTTGGTATTATGTGACGTCTTGGTATTATGTGTTTGTTGTTGTTGCTTTTTGTTTTGTTTTGTTTTTCCCCAGAATAAAAGTCACCTATAATCTACAGAAGGCGCTTTTTGATAAAAAAGTCAAATTCCTACAAAGTCATTTGGCCAACTGAGGATAACGCTTTGTTGAACATGAAATATCATAAAAAGGTACCCCTAACATCTTCGATCATATTTTGAAAATCTATTCTCCATAACGTTTCTGATAATAATGTTCATTTTCATTGGTTAAGCACCAACACATTTTCAAATAAGAAGTATTATTTGAAAATATGTGGGTGCATAACCAATGAAAAGGAACATTATTATCAGAAACGTTATGGAGAATAGATTTTCAAAATATGATCGTAGATGTTAGGGGTACTTTAACTTTACGCAAAGGATGTCATTCGTCCGTAAGGAAATTGGGCAACGAGACAGTTTAACGTACAACTATCTGATACCCAATATCCCCATGTAATTGCTTTATATTTTGACATTACTGTTAGGTTATCATCATTACCATAGCAACAAGGGACAGGTATTAACTAAGGTATTCAGTTTGAATTTTCTTCTGGTTTAACTAGACATCCAAATGACATGTTAAAAAGGGTTTGCAGAAATGAACCGCTAAGTGGTTTTCTTGGGTTTTAGTCGAAGTTAGATGTTTGATAATAGTTTCAGTACACATTCATATGGTTTACTCTCTTAACTGAGGAGCAACAGAAAATAAAACTTCCAACAGAACCTCTCCGAATTCGTTGAATGACCACGAAACAATAGTTTCAAGTCGACTTGCAATACTGCAACACATCTAGTCCAAACCTCGACTTGAAACCATGATTATGTTGGGAATCAGTTCTATTGCTCAGTTTTAGTTTCTAAACGATGTTAAACCCACCTGTTTTGTGTAATGAATTTGGACCTAGCGATGTTGACTGGTCATGAGCTGTGGAAGAGTAACCTCCCTTCAGAAGGAACAAGAACTTATATTTATGTCTAGCGTCCAATTTGGTATCAAAAACAGCTTGTGAAAACAGCCATATTTAATAAGAACTATTTTCGTTGAAAGCACGGATGTTCCACACCAAATATGCCCCCCGGTCAGTCTTCATCGTTGAGGTTAAAATTACTTAAATCAAAACATTTAGCATTTCGTGCTGTTTCAAAGCAACCCACTACAAAAACTTAAATTAAACTGATAAATAATCAACAGAATTTTAATTTTATTAAGTTTAATTACTGTGTGCCGGGACACTCGAACCGTGAACACATTTTTTCTACATTTTCTAAAACGTATTTTTCATGCGCGATAAAATGTTCAAACACTATTATTTTTAAAGCTTCTTTATTGCTTTCTACCTTACAAAGCATTAAATTCAGATATAAAACTTTGAATAGCCGTTAGTCTTTGACGTTGAAAAAAATGTGAAGTGTTCACGGATCGAGTGTCCGCACAGTAACATTTTGCCGTAGTTTAATGAGTTTTCTTCGGCTAACTTTCCAGGGGCTATTTTGAAAACTTACTCGCTGGCTCACACGGCTGTGTTTCACTGGTAATAGGAAGACAAAAATGATCAGCGGTCGTCATGACCCGCGCATGAGCAGTTGAAGAACTCAAGCAAAAACCTCGTACCCAGAGCCCGCGTTACTTTTGACCTGTGGCCTCGTTCTTTGCCGCAGGCCAAAAGTAACGCGGGCTCTGGGTACGAGATCGGAGCAAAAATTGGTAATAATGTGAGTATTTATGAAAGTCTATAGAAATCGAAAGAAATATTTAATAAATTCGTTTATTATTTTAACAGAAACAAGTATAAAAGCAATCATTAAAAACTCGTCCAGTTTTAAGATATCTAAAATCAAAACAAAGGAAAAAACACCAGTCAAATGATTTAATTACTGAAACTTTTCTATTCAAGAATGAAACTCCGGTTAAAAGACGGAAAAAAATGTTTTTACTTTATATCTATACTCCGTGTCGATTCGCAATTTATTGATAAGTTGTTTTTATGATAAATCATCATAAATTTCGCAAGGATTGAGGTCTCAAATTCAAGTTAACCGACACCTTAAAACAGGTGTTTGGTGCCTTTGTCAAGGTCTAAAGCAGTTGTATCTAAACAACCAGTTTCAGGTACCGAGAGCTTCTTATTCACAGGGGTCAACGAGCAACCACTTGGTAAGGGGTTATGAGATGTCACGACGCATGCGTAGTAGCTTAACAAGGCGATGTCTTAGCTTTTCGCTACATTCACGACAGATTACTTCATAGTGAGTCATCGTTCTTGACTTTGAATTTAGTAAATAAGCTTGTCCGTTGGATCGCCTGTTACGGATTTTTTTTAACTTGGACAAAGGAAACGTAAGTCATTTGTGAGATTTTCTCTACTTTTTTCGAGGTAATTTCTTTTCGAGTTGAGGGATTAATTTGTCGAGATGAACAAGAAGGTTTGAGGACTTTCGGTCATCCTGTTATCTCGAGTGTACCAGCCCTTGTCTGTCACAAGTCAAAAACACAGGCTCTATCAAAACGAATCGTTTGGTAAATACTTACACATTCACTGAACCCTTTTTGGTAAGCTTGATATATTTCGAGATAATTAACTAAAGAGCTTTTAAAAAATGTGTTTGTATGGCACCAGTTTTGCTATTATTCAATATCTTTCCTCGACGTTTGACATTTTGGTGACGTTTATAGAATAATCTCAACTTTTCCAAATTGAATTCTTGATTTATCCTCCACTTATCTACAATTGCTCAAGACATGCATTTTAAACTTGTTTTTGTCAAAAACTTAATTAGGAAGGAGTTTTTGTCCATTTTGTCGATTTTGATCTTAATCACATATTCTTAATCATATATATATGTACATATGGGACTGTGCAGTCTCCTTTTCCAGCCGCCATCACCTGCCTCAAGCTTTTAGATCCTAAAGTATATCTTCGCCGAATCCTTTTATAAATTTTCTAGGTACTGTTTAATAAATTTTGTGTATTCCACTTGCCATGTAAGAAAAACTACCATTCATCAGTAGGAATTATATGTTAGTATACTAAAGTACAATCAATCAAGCCTGCCTTGTTAATGGACCTCTTCCTTCAAGGAACAAATATAAAAGATATTGTCAGAGAAACGCCGGTATATCTTCACTTTGAAAGCTGCTATTTCAATGATGTTATACCTTAATAACCAGACTATTGGTTTCTAGTTAATCCTCTTACATAACTTCTTGCAAGGAGCTTGCGATACTAGGCAAAATATCAAGACATTTGCAACAGAATTTTGGAAGGTCCCCGATGCAAAAACTAAGGTGTCTGGAAAATTATCATTTTTTCACACAAGAAAAATCTTTTAAAAATTCCGGCTGAAAGTCGAAGCCTACATAGTAATACTTTACCGAGAAAAGGCCTGGCTTCCCTACTACTAAGGTTTGATGATTTTTCTTGTAGCTTTTTCAGTACCTTAACAAATATTTTTACATTCGTACACATATGTCCACATATGTACCACATATTTGCCAAGGGTTTTCCTTGGAAGAATTACGCAAGACGGCTTGATAGACGAACGAAATTAAATTTGACAGAAGAGCTTAGTAAGCCTGCCTTTTGCTTCCTGCTAACAATAATTTATTTATCACAGTACCACTAACGGACCAGTTTTCAACATTAAACAAGTTTTTCTTTTTGGAAACGAAAAGGTATTTTTCTTTGTGAAATGGTTGAAATTGCGTAACTAAGCTAATGATAGTCACTAATAATCAAGCGATTAAGAATTTAGTTTTTTTAACCAAAATCTTTAACGGAATTACAGTTTTAGTTTATGTCCTAGAGTTGGCTGGTACGTTAAGTAAAGGTAATCTTAACAGCCTATTTATGTTTTATTAATCAAGTAAAGAAAACCTTAACGATCGAATACTAACAAAACACTCCGTCAAGGTAAACCAAATACTTGAACTAATAGATGCTTTTTTCGTTTGTGTTGATATATCTTAACTTGACAATGGTATAATATATTTAGTGACTGTTATAATTACTTATTAAGCCACACGTCCTGGTGAAAATATGAAAATCTGCCGGCTGGATGAGATTTAGTTTCGGTCGGTCTGACACATTTGAGAAATTTTTCTTGGTATAGGAGGATCAATAAGTAATACTTTAACTAGCTCTGCAAATTCGATTCACGTGCCGTGACTAAGTAAAATTCCCGGCCCCTCGAGATTTCAAAAATCGTTTTTTAATTTACCATATTATTACTATCGTGGTTACGGAAAGTGTATTTCTAACAACAAATTTCCCCCCACTTAGGCTGCCCTACGAAAAAAAGCGCTCACATCACTCTGATCTACACAAAACTGAGTTGTCTTTTAAAAACCCCAAATTCTCACTTCTATTGAAGTTGTAGAAACTCAGTTTAAAAAGGACAATACTTCACTGATATTAAAGTTAAAATTTGTTTTCGATAAGCAACACATGGGCAACAGTATTCCTTTCTATTACAACAATCACCGGAAGCAAAGAATATGTCATTGCAAAACAGGTGTTATCAAGAAACTTTACAACTTGAACTCAATCCTTGTTATAGAGGATATTGGATTTTTTAGGTTACGACGCATAATAAAATGTACCTAATGTATTCCTTTTTTTTCGTTTTCATTTCAGAAAATTTGTTCAAGATGAAGGGTGCCAGTGCTGTAGTGTTGCTTTTATTTTGTGTTATGCTTATTTCGCAATCAAGTAAGTATAAAATTTATAAAAGTAGATGATCTCCAATAAAGTTATAACCTGATCTTACGATTGTATTGCTGAATAAACTATTCGATTCCATCTAATAGACCTTTCGCGAATTCACTTGGACGCATGATTACGAAACAATGGGTCCGAGTCGAGAATGAACTTAATTCTGTTTATCAAGACCAACCTCGACTTGAACCATTTTTTTCGTGATTATCTAAGCGTATTCGGGAAAGGTCTATTAAGTTCTACAGTTCCCAATGATATTTTCAAAGTGAGCCATTCTATTAAAAAAACGAGGTACGCTTTAAAAATTGTTCGTAAATGTTTAAAAGTTGATGCAAGAGAATAACGCTATCTAAATCAGAACAAAAAATATTAATAAGAGCAATTAGCTTTTGATGCTGAGACTGTGGACGAATGGTGATATATATATCTTCTATTACGTCACGCGATCAGTTCCCGCCATTTTCAGTAGTGTTGGATTCTGTTGGACAACAAATGTTTTTTATGATAGAGAAGAGACTAGTAGATAGCAATTTCTGCCACACTTACAATTGCTACAAACCAATAAGCTTATTACAGTCGTCTTGACTCCTTATACATGCCGTTTCCCAGAATTCTGATTTGTAACTGCAGTCATCGTTTTTCAATTGTCAGCAACTTATTCGACCAAGATGGCGGAAATTGTCAAATATACCGCGTATGTCCTATGGCTAATTGTTATGATAGTAGTCGCACATACTTTCAACAAATCAAACGACAGGAACTAATGGCGCTTGATGACAATAATATAATGATCTCGCTTTTGTAGGACCGAAGAAATCATGTTAAGACATCGGAGCCGAACTTGTATAAATGGAACGAACGTGATCGTCACCGTATCCGTATGTTTCCCAGTATCGATCCAGTAAACCAATTAAAAAGCGAGATGACAGTAATTATCAAATTAAAATACTTAAATTCGGAAGCCCTTTGTGGATGATGGAACCCCGCGTGCGTACTTACTAACACCTATGTATGATGCAACACACATATCTAACATTAACTGAATTGTGTGATTATCAAAACATTTAGTGTACCGACAACTCAAACTTTTTGAGGATCTTTTTATCGATATTCATATTTTGTTCATTATCATCACCATCACCATCACCATCACCATCACCATCACCATCACCATCACCATCACCATCACCATCACCATCACCAT
>JAAAQI020105330.1:0-16141 GCA_011800005.2 Stichodactyla mertensii | reverse complement strand
TGTGATTAAGTCGCAATTTTCCACCTTATTATAGTACATTACCTACATGTACAGCTCAGAACTCCTGTTTTATGTTGTTGTTTGCCCCCTGAGTGGACTGGTAACCACACGGCCAATCCCATCATCCAGCACGACCCGAGTATTAGAAAAGTCGCGTATTCCCCATCCTACGTTTTACCGTCTAATCAAAACCCAGATAACGGCGGAGACGAACCCCGACTGATGTCATAGAAACGCTTTTGATTGACGTCCACCAAAAGTCTATTACACAGCCTTTGAAAAACCTCTCGGTGGTCGCGTGTGACTGAGAACCGCAGTAAACGGATTTGAGATGTTTTGTCCCAAACAAAGAATGATAAGACAACCTTGGTGTAGAATTGCACTCATCACTTGTCGCATCAGACAAGAACTGTATACATCACAGCAAATGCGGCTGTCTCTAAAACCATAACTTAACACAGAAGAATTAACTCTTAATTCTTGGATTGTAAGGGAGGAAGTCGCGGATTTGAGTGACCTTTTCTCACAAAAGAAAGGCGGCAAAACAGCAGTGCACAAAGACTCATCGAAAAACGCAAACAAAGTTATATTTAACCATGTTAATCATCACCTATGAAAGCTTAGTAACTTGGAAAAGTGATTTATTAATAAACCTATCGTGACGGGTATCTTTTGTAACATAGTTCGTTTTTGGAATCATTTTGTTCGCGTTCGAAATCCTCCCATGAACATCTGGTTTTAGTTACAAATGTAACTAGACCGTACTATTCAAGGCGAGAGCCCTTGTTCTAAGTATCTTGCCGCACAGAATTGTGGGGGCTGAATGGGCTCTTTGCAGTGCAATTGCGTGTTTTACGGTGTAGGGCAACATCCACTGGTTTCAACAGCTTGCCCTACACCATACATTCTTTGTAAAAATACACAACTTTGAGGATTTGTATGGGAAAATGCGTTGGACAGCAATCTCGTGCAGTCCAGTACATTTTTCCATACAAACTTTAGAAAACATTTAATTTTATATTTCATCTGTTCATCCATTTCTCCTGTGTCAAACATTTTGAGCTGAAACTCCACCTTCTTACTAATATTAAAAGGCTGTTTCCATTTCTGGAGTTCATTTTGACATTACAGGGGCGGATCCAGGGGGGTGTCCCTAGGTGCACTGGACACTCCCACGAGCCAAGCGTGAGTATTTTTCAGTAAATATATTATTCTTATTATTCACGACTTCTGTTTCTCGAATCTTTTCTCAGCGACGGTTGCATAAGATCAAATCTAAAAATAAATTTAAGTACAAATTAAATAAGTCAGAACAGGATTATAATTGACGTCATTGTGTCGTCACTTTTTTCTTTTCGGACACCCCCCTTGCAAATTTCTGGATCCGCCCCTGCATTAGTGGTTGATTTAAGGTGGTTGTGGTCACTCAAGCGTCTGTTCGTGCAAATGGCCTATTGACATGGGATCAAATTGCTCCTTGGGTTGGCGGGCACTTGTCAAGTACATTCTCCCAAAGAGGAGGGGGATTTGACACTTGACAGAATGAGAAAGCCTTTAAGGGAAGGGGAATTTGACATTTGTGAGAGTCCTGGGGGTAGGGAAATTGACTTTGCCATTATCCAAAAATGTCAGTGCCCGTGCACCCACCACCACCCTGGGGCTAAACATTGGTAGGTGCACTAGTAAAGCTGCTAATGTACATGCAACTATGTTTTTCTCTTACTGAGCTTTCTCGGCTACATTGTGAGTGTGAGAGAATGCTGAGGCAACTGTATCATGGCTGGAGACAATAGAAACCTAAAGAACATCTTGCAACACTGAGTGTTTTAAGATGTTAAAAATGTTTGAACTTTTCTCTTGACCATCTTGAAAATTTCTAGCCGTGAAATTCATGATTTTAGCCTTAAAATTCCGTTTATAACAGTAAATATTCACAAGACAAACCTAGCAGATCCTTGTTGACTTACCTAACGTATCATTTGACCATAAAACAGTCTGTTTGTGCAGGAAAAAGAAGTAAAATGAAGGTCGACAGCAAAATAATGAAAATAAACAAGAAATCAGCCACGTGGAGGCGAGATGGAGGAGGAATGGGCACTAATAACACCACAGGGTGATCATCCATCCATCCATCCATTCATTTCTTCATTCATTCATTCACTCACTCACTTACTCATTCAGTTTTTCATTCATTCATTCATTTATTCATTTGTTCATCTGCTCATTATTAAGCAAAATTCATTCATCTTTGATATATTACGTCAAAAATGGTCACGCTGTAGTATTATACCAGTCCCCACTCCCTAATTTCCTGCTGTTTTCTTGCATCCTTTCATTTTTCTCTATTTTCTTTCACAGACTGTTTTATGTTGAACTGATAAGTTAGGTAAGTCACCAAGGACCTTCTAGGCTTGTCTCGAGGGTATTTACTGTTGTTTTCTTTGACGTAGTTCAAGTTCACTTCAATGTGACCGCGCGTGTTTCAAAATATGTTGAAGAGAAAAGTTCAAGAATTAGTAATTACCTCCTAAAGAATTTTTTGTTGCCAGATATTTCTGCTTTTGTTGTCTCAAGGCATGATACAGTTTCCTCATTGTTCTCTAGCACTCACAGTGCAGCAAAAAAACAACATTATGACGCCAGTAGGAGAAAAATAGCAGCTGAACTTGTATAGAGTAGATTGCGTATGACTGTGAAAAAGTCGCGGCACGAACACGGCGCGGACACGGTCAAGGCGCGGTAAGGAACTTTAGAGTTCTAGAAAACATCAAGGTCGCGGCAAGGCACGCTTACGGCAAGGACCGTGCCGCGACTTTTTCACAGTCATACGAAATCTGCTCTAAGAATTAATTCTTGTAGTACAATAGCAATATACCCGCCTGGAATAGATAATTGTTATTCTCATTGAGTATGTTTACAGTAGATTTAAATTTGCGTTTTTGTCCTTTGCGTTTAGTAAGTTAGCAATATTTGATTTCTAGAACAGAAATGGAAGAATCAGATGAAGAAACAGCTGATTCAGGGTGGGTTGGGTATGAATGCAAATCAGGAGAGATTTTGTTTTACCACAACCAAAAGACAGGAGAACACAGATGGGCCAAAGATTTATTGCTCTGAGGTAATTTCAATGGCTTTTTTAGTTAATTATATAAAGGATATTCATAGATCCATTCCAATAATAGCTCCACCAATCAGGGTGTCACAGTTTTCCCAAAGGAATATGGCAGGTCTGACAAATAACAATATAAACCTGTCGATTTTCAAGGAAATTTTTTAGCTTTTTATTGCTGATTCTTCAAATTTATTCTAGATGTATAACTCCCATTCCAACTATATATCATTTTTAGTACTAAAATCCACCATACTGTGGAATCATGGGGAACATTTGTATGATGTTACCACCCACAAACATCTGTGACTCCACCCAGAATCATGATGTGTTTTTAAATACTGTCTAAATGTTTAACTATTGTTGGGAAAAAGTAGCACTTATCTTTGATTTCTTCAAACAAATTCCCAAAATCTATTTCTCTCATAGCAGACTCATCTAAGAATAATTTCATCCACTTTTCTTTATCCTGTCCACCATTATATTTGATTTTGATTTGATTTTGAACTCATATTTTCTGCTTCCCATCTAATAACATCTAGTCACTGCCACCCACCACCCGGTTAGCTCAGTTGGTAGAGCATCGGTCTCTCGTGCGGGAGGTCGTGGGTTCAAGCCCCGGTCGGACCAACACTCAGGGTCTTAAAATAACTGAGGAGAAGGTGCTGCCTTTGTAATAATATCTGCAAATGGTTAGACCTTCAGGTATTCTCGGATAAGGACTTTAAACCGTAGGCCCTGTCTCCCATCCCTTCCTTAACCTATATATGGGGGACATTAAAGAACCTGTTGAATTATTCGCATAAGAGTAGGGGATTGTCTCCCGGTTCAACAGCCTACCCCAATTGGAGGCATAACATAACTAATACTATTTATCTACTCATGATTGTAAGCTGCGCGGCTGCCAGGCGCCTTAATATGCAGCCCGTAAAGTCCTCCACTGACAATGATTGTAAAGCGCATTGAGACTTGCGTGAAATGCGCTATATAAGTACCCCATTATTATTATTATTATTATTATTATTATTTTTAGTCTAACTAACAACACATTCCTTTGTGTTTGTGGGTAGAGTTGCAGATGTTTGTGGGCGACACCATCATACAAATTTTCCCAACGATTCCACAGTACAGTTGATTTGGTAGTAACCAACAGTTGTTTTGCTGTAACCTGATAACATGTTTTAGCTTGTTGGACATAGCAGAAGTAACTATGGAGCAGTGGAACTATGAATTATATAGGTGCTTGGAGATAAAAATCATATCTTTGAGTGTTGATGATATTTCTCATGAGTGAACACAGTAAAATAGTGAGAGGTATTCAATACCAGGAAATGAAATGCGTATCCTGGCATACCCATGTAATGTTCTGTTATAATTAATATCCAGGATCGTGGGAGAATTTTAAGGCAGTTTGTGATTGGTTGATACAGAGTAGCCATGGCAACAGTGAAATCCTCATATATAGGTGAAGCATAAAAATATTATCTTGACTGTGTAGAAAGTTTTAGAAGCAATAGAACTAGAGGATATTACATGGGCGCATGGAGATATGAATTTTATCTTCGAGTGTTGATGATATCTCTCACAAGTGAGAGATACTTAACATTAGAAGATAAAATTCGTATCTGATCCAAGCAACCATGTAATGTTCTGTTTATTTTATAAATATTGATGAAATATCCAGAATTAGAGAAGAATTTTAAGACCATTTGTGATTGGCTGAGCGTAGTCATGGGAGAAGTCAAGGGTAGTCGTGGCAACAGTGATAATGATCCTTCACATGTGAAGGATAAAAATGATATCTTCACTGTGTACAAAGTTTTAGAAACAGGAGAAATCCTGGTATTTCATTGATATCTATATAATATAAATCCTGATATTTCATTAATATTTACATAATTATTAACATACCTTAGTCCAAAATGTTTGTGCATTTTAAATCATAGGAAATGAACATTACTTTTATTCTAGAGCAACATCATTAAAGTTTCTACTGTGACCTGTCTGGAAATCACCCCAGTGATGTCCATAGTGTGGGAACACAGACTGAAGATTATGGATGTACCACCAATGGGTGTTCTTCCATTTATATCCACACTGAGGATTGAACAGTGACAGGCAAAAGAGAATGGGATGAAAGCATGTGCATGTGAAAGCATCTGTCTACAGAACAAGTGAGAGTGGAGTTAAGTAACTAAGTGTTGATGATGGTCATCACCCTGAAACAAGTGAAATGATAATTCCAAAATGTGAAGATGAAGACAAGGGGATAGATGAGGAATATGATGTGGTATGTAGGAAACTAGTAGGAAATGATGAGGGTTATATTCTTACTGACAGCTGCCAATCAACAGGATTATTACCTGATCATCCAATAAAAGGATTAACTATAGAATAACCTGCCACTTTGTTTTAGATTGAAGCAAGTCTTTTTTAATCATTGGCTTGTCATATCTATAGTATAAAATTGTATGCCCTTTAATTACATTTTCATTGTTTTAGATTAATTTTCATTGGCCATTTCATAATCTGTTCAGTAGATTTTTTAGTAGATTCTAAACAAATTCGTAGCCCATGAAATTTATTTCTATTAAGGGAAAAAACATTCATGGCCCATGAAATAAGCTATTTGTTAGTAATACTTTACTAATTCATGGCCCATGAAATTCATTTTCCTATACATTTTCATGTCCCATGAAATCTATTTCCATGGTTCTTTAACTATTTTCATGGCCCATTGAAAGCCATGATGTGATGTTGTGTACATTTTTTATGGCCCATGAATTAACTTTTTCATGGAAAATTCATGGCTTGATGCAAGCACCATGAAATTCAGAAATGCTGGTTTCATTACCCATGAAAGTGTTTTCATGGCATTTTCAACATCATTTCATGTTTTTTTCATGGAAGTACAAATTCATTGTAGTTACCACAAATCAAGCACTTTAAATGGTTTTTCTCCAGTATGTTTTCACAGGTGAACATTGAGATTGCTCCTTTGTACAAATGCCTTTGTCACAGTGTGAACATTTGAATGGCTTTTCTCCAGTATGTGTTTGCAGATGATATCTAAGAGCATGGATTCCTTTATATGCCTTTTCACAACGGTTACAAATGGTTTTTCACTAGTATGTGTTTGTATATGAGTGGTGAGATTATGCTTGTGAGTGAATTGTCACAATACAAACACTTGCATGACTTTTTTACTGTTGTGTGTTAATATTATGTGGGCAAACAGATTTTACATCTTCTGTTGACTGGGCATGTACAGTCACAAGAGAATTGCAGCTGTTCAAGTCTTGCCTTTCACTATCATATTCCTCAACACAGTGTGGTGTATTGAGAGAATTGCAGCTGTTCAAGTCAAGTGGTGTATAGACATTTTTGAAGGCATCACATGATACAATAACTAATTCACCGCTGTTGGTCATAATAGAATCACTGTTTGAGTCTTCTCTTTCATGACTGTAATCCTCAATGTACTCTGGAGAGTATTCTAAGTGTTCACAGAAAGCATGCATTTTCATGGATTCTTCACTGACCTTACTTTCACTTCTACTTTTCTTACAAAAGCCTGAACTGAATTCATTTTCAAGACAAATTCTGAACCTGCTTGCCTTTTTGCCATTTTCATCCAAGAATATTTGGGCCAAATGAAATGTCTTCCAGTCTAATGGTATGTGTTCCCATTTTTATCCCAGAGCATTTCCAAATCTCCCATTTCTGTTTCCAATACTTTTAATGTCCTTTATTAAACTTTGGCAGATTTTCAGTCATCAAAGAATCACAGTTTTAATCCTGTATTTCACCATCACACTCTTCATTACAATTTGCTTCATGTTTTATTGGGTACAACTATAGAATACCCCTATAGTATTCTATAGTTGCTCCAAGATGTTAACAGAGGTACAAACATATAGGTTTGTTAAAGTGGATATTAACAGGGGTAAATATAAATCTAAATTAGTGTAGGTGGGCCAGGATGGGAACAGGAAGTCTATTGTTCAGTTACACAGGCCATATCTAGCAGCGTTTTAGCGTATACAAGAGGAATGTAAAACATCTAAATAGGACGTGTATATAAAAGCAGCACGTTCACCAGTTAAAGCACATGCAACAAGCACGCAGTATAGTAATGTAAAATTTTTACAAGCAGTTTTTAGTTAACCCACCCACCACTCCACAGGTAGTCTTACTAGTATTGTTAATGTATTTGTGTATGTAGCTGAAGTGTTTATTCTTGCAGTGTGGACTAATTATTCTAGGGAATAATAGTGTATATGTTTGTAATAGAACTTAGGATATACATATCAAGATTCAGATGTAAGTAATTTATCTAGTGATAAGAATAATGTTAATAAAGACTGCCTGAACCCATTCTGAGTCTCCTCTGATTTAGTTAAGCTTTTAAGATACAAAATTAAAGACAATTTTCCTGTGATTTTTAGACCCAGGAAGTACTTCCACAGCAACCTGATGTATCTCATCATCAAGCCAACAAGCAAGCAGAAATCATACTGCTGTCAAGTCATCTATGAGACTAAATGCTGATAGTATTTACAAGCATAACTTATAGAAACTGTTACAGGAGCACATTTAGCGGAGCAACTATAGAATACCCCGCCACAAAATTAATCCGTTATTGTTCTTCCATTGTTATTTCGTCATTTTCAAAAGACTTGCTTCAATCTAAAACAAAGTGGCGGGGTATTCTATAGTTGCTCCCTTTTAAGGTCTTGCAAAATGCAAGTTAAACAAAGTTAACATTTTCACTATCTACACATTTTGGATGGGTCAACAAAGTTTCTTTAGGCACACAAATCCTTTTTCTTATTTCTTCCACCAGATCATATTTGTCCACCTTGATAAGGGCTGAGATGACTGTGTCCAATCTAAGGCTTGGTTTGCTTGTTCAAAGCAGTTCAAAAAGGCGAGCACCTTTGCATTTTCCATCTTCTGTGTGAATGTTGATTCTATCCAAGTCGATTTCCATTACTCCCAGCACTTCCCCTATCTTCCTCCATCCTTTAGAATCATTGGGCTGGCTTATTTTTACAGCAAGGAAGTCAGCTAAGTCAGTTGGAATATCCCTGAATCGGAATTTACCATAACAAGGCCATGATGCCACTTGTTTATCTGTAATAGTTTTTTTAAAAAATCATAATGATTGATCATGGCCAAATCACTTAATTTATCATAAAAAATAATTGCTTTATGATTGTGTAAACTATTAGCTATAGCCCAGATCTGAGAATGAAATCCACAGGAATTCAATGTTGAGCTTTATAGCATCAGCAAAATCTTAATCATTTGATAGCTGTCAGTGTCAGTTAAGTTAATTTTCAATGAACTTTCAGTAGAAAATGGCACATGTATGGGTGTCTATATAAAAGGCATTTTTCTTTGGAAGTCATGTGAAAGTGTTATACAGTAAGGACGCTCTTAAAAGCAAGGTAATTGTGCCAAATGCAAGTGAGACAAGTGAAGATTTACCACAGATTTTGAATAACAGTTTCCCACTACCCAGACATGAAGCAAACTAGAATTTCTCTCTTCTTGTTGTGAAAAAATATGGAATAAAATGAAAACATGTATTTTAGGATGGTGGAGTGGAGGAGAAATTTGCCAATCTTCACCCCTTCCCTTCTTAATTGCCCTATTTCATTAAATGACATGAGGGGGGCAAGAATCAACATCTGGAACAATAGAAATTTGAACAAAATTTGCTTATTCTCAAATAATTTGTCTCCAGTTTCCTATTAACACCAGGGTTTGTATGGGTTTTGGAAAGTCTTGGAAAGTTCTGGAAATTGCTAAGTTCATTTTTCCACGACCTTGAAAGTTTTGGAAAATTGATTTTTGGTCCACAGGCTATGGAAGTTATGTAGCTTGTAGCTTGTCCAGCTTAATTATACCTTTCAAAGAATTGTTTTAGTTGTCATAAAGTGCAGAATATTGTTCTGTCAGTGCTGTACATGTGGTGTACCTATTGTCTTGCATGGGTTTAAGAAATAAAAAATGTTTTCTGTGTTTGCACAGGCTTATTATGCAAATGGAGGGAAAGTTTGGGAGAGCACAAGAGCAGATAGTGAAAACTCGAGACGTATTGTCGAGGGTTTTCACCTGCTTGAGTCAGTTCTCCCAACTTTCCCAAGGCTTCCACAAGCCTTTACACAGAAATACATTTTTTATTTCTTTTATGAAATAATTTTGCCAGCAAAAATTGCTAGAAATCTGATGCCATTTTGCACAGGCAAATGAAACACAGTTATTCAACCAATCAAAGGGTGCATACTATCTAAATTATTTTATAAATGTGTGTTGAATGTTTCAGATCCATGAATTTGGCTTTATTTTTGTGCTTTGTGTGGTTATGGAAATTTAAATCAAAGGGCTTTGGAAAGTTTTGGAAAAGTTTTGAAAATTCTCACAGGGGATCCTGTATGAACCCTGTAATATATACACAATATTTACTGAATTTGGTGGCATTCCTGCTTTTCTGTGGTCTACAGAATGCATTGATATATCGCTTTTCTTTGTGTTACTGTTTTGCTCCCACTAATACTGTGATCCTTAGCATTTAAACAATAGATTGTTTTAATGAGAGTTCATATAGTGAAATAGGGCAATTTCCATGCTATTGATTATAAAATACCTTGGACGCTTTCCTCAGAAGATCTAGCAGAGGATGAATTTGATTGCTGGCCTTGTTCAGTCAATGGAATTGCAGCCTCATCATTCTTTTCATCTGTTGTTGAGATTGCATGACGCCGTATCTTCATTTTTTTTGATAAACAATATATCAATAGAGACAGAGTCAAAAGGCTAACCAAAATGAGCAGAACTGTCAACATCAGTTTGTAATCAGAGCCAGAAGAGTTAATAACCCTTTGGTCTTTTTCAGTATGTTTGGTGCTTGCAGATTTTGATGGACTTGGTTTTTCCGAGATAACTTTTTCTGGTGTTGTTGGGATCACTGTGCTCTCCCTAGCTGATACACTTGCAGGGAACTTCGTACTAAATAATTGCAAGGTGGTTGTCTGCAATTTCTTGCTGCTAACCTTAGTAGTTGGCATGATTGCAGCAGGGTCAAGTACACATTCATTCACTGTGGGGTTCTTTTTGTATCCTCTCTTGCATTTGGAGCTGCAAATTACCATTTTGCTTGAAGGTGTACACTTCAGCAAGGTTTCTCTGCCAAGGCATTGAGGACATGGCTGGCAATTTGAAATGCCATTTTCATCAGAATAGTTTACACCTCTTGTACAAGGTTCACATGTGATCACGGTGCCATTAGGATATTGTCCTCCACATTGGTGACTTGATCCATAGCCCTTTGGACATGAGAGGCACTTTCTGCAGAAACAAGTAGTTGTCAAGTCTTTTACAGAACATAGTTCCAACTCATCTGGCTTACATTTTCCAGCTGCTTCTATGCAAAATAGTGCAAGAAGGAAAATTTCTAATGCACTTGCAACCTATGAACAAAAAGGGAATATATGCCCATTTAAAAAAAGTCTGTCATCACCAAGCAACAGGGGAGTCTTTAATTTCAAATAGGTAATTTTCAAGTTTTTGAAAATGATGCATGAAGGCAAGGCTTCATGCAAAATCACACTTTGTGGCATGAAAGCTTGTTCTGTTAATGTCACTCTTTTGTCTATGGCATGTTTGCAGTTCACTTCCCATATGAAAGACAAAATCGTTGAGAAAATTTTCGTTTGCATCTCAATCAAAAACAAGGATTTTAAATCAACAAAACTATCAATTGTTTCCCCCTCTTCCCCCCCAAAACAATGTTGAATCCAAACTGGGTTCTTTCTGTCCCCAAGTTACCAACATTGTCCCGGGTGGGGAGGGTCCATTCCAGCAACTCTTTTAAGGGTATGACAAATTTTTTTGAAAAAGAGAAAAATTCTCAACACTTTTTGTTCAAGATTGTAGCTTTCCTAGTTCATTCTTGGTATTAAAAAAAGTTGAAATCCTTTAGATTATCGGATTGGTCTGGTATCAGACAATGAATTAAGGACTTTTCATCATTGATTGGTCAAACAACCCAAACAACCATTTGTCGTCATGCACATGCAAGTCATGTGAGGCGCTCACATGACTGTACTAGTGAGTAAGTTTAGCTATAGCTGACTAAAAGTTGTGACGCAGTGTTTATTTCCTCAAAAAACGATTTCTCTTAGGTCTTGTTCTTTGGCAAAGTAAATATATTATAAACTATACTATCAAAGGAAAATCTTTACACCTAAACTATGATTAGGCGAATAGTAGAAGATTTTCGTGCCTAAAGCAGTTGATAAACCTGCTGGTCTTTCGGTCTTTTAATTTCCGGCACTAAAATATTTGCGTTCACGTAAAAAAATAATTTGTCGTTGAAAAAAGTAAATAATTACCTTAGATTTCCCAAAACCGTCTCGAAATACAGTTCTCAATAGTAAAATTGTGATTTAAACGATCAAAAAGTTTAAAAGCTATAAATTACTACTATAGTTTCGTTCTAACAGTTTATAACAACACTGGAGTACACTACGCTGTACGGTACTCGCTTTAACTCGATCATTTCGACACAAAAATACGTAAAATTCGTTGCTTCTACAAATGATGTTGTTATGTAGAATCCTAGAATCGAAAATCCTGATATTTAGTAGAAGAGAAATCGGTTTTCAATTTATGTTATAAATGTAATCGATTTAGCACGAAATCAGAAATTTTAATCAAAAAAATTCAGAATGGCGTCTAATTTGTTGTGATGGCAATGGGTTCATAAGGAGCGCATAAGTCGTCTAGAAAGGCATTTGCGGCACAAGATAATAAGTGCTTCAATTCATTATCGATCGAAATTATGAATGCTACGATATTCCTCATGACGGTTTAATAATTCGGTCCTACCTTCATATTTCCAAGCCAAAAACTTGAATTATGTGGAAGTTCCTTTAGGCAGTTTATGGCGGATCGAGGACTCCCAACGATTTGTATCTTTGATCCTTTTTCTTGTGGTATACGTGCATTAAATGCGTGTAGCCGGAAAAACGTTTGCGGCAAGCTTCTTCTACTACACACATTGCTGTTCCAACTATCTCTGAATGAGTAAGCATTTTTTACTACGTTTTATTCTTCACGCTGCATTCTTCGATCTTGCCGTGCCGGGGCTTCCCCTACAGCTCATTCATCCAATCACCGCCTGCTCGGCAATGATTGAACAGCTAGTTTGACAACTTCGAAAAGTCTAGAAAAATCGCTGTGGAGCAAACAGAACACAAGGCTCTATCAACGTAATTTGCCAGTCTAGTTTTTGGGACGATCAGGTTGTTTGCGTAACAAGAGCATGAAATAGCACAGGTAGCTCAAATTCACGCGACATTTTCTTTTTTCTGCTTCTTTGCTCAGGTAAATCATATCGACTTGGAGCAAGTGGAAGAGCAATTATTGCAATCAAAATCGTTTGCTCTTTGGAAACTTTTGGCACTTTATATCAGCAAGATTGACGCGGAATGAAAAGAGAAAGGGAACTATTTGCAAGTCTTCGACTTTTTACGGAAGATGATGCAAGTCCCTAAAGTGATTTCTTCATAAAATTTTTGTCATTGCCGAATTTCAGGTCGAGAGGGGCTGGGTACGAGTTCCTTAAATTGTGATGATGACAACACAAAACTCACATAGCCAGAAAGAGCACATCAAGCTTTACAAAATTCCGAACTTTGGTGTTAATCGGATCAATACTGATGAATATACGGCCATTCAAAAATGCTAGAATTTATAAAGAAATGTATGGCGTCCGGACACCCGAAATCCGGCAATGCAGAGTTGATCTCGTGATCGTTTTATGGACGTCAGAATAAGTTGTTTTAATTTTGAGGGGGTGGGGGGGGGGGGGGGAGGGAGATGACTGAACGTTGGGACTGTGGATTTAGCAGCACATTCTGCCCTTCCTTTCCTAAGTGCTTTATGCATGATCAGGAAAAGTAAGGATCGGACTTTTGCTGGTTGCACTTTGATCTGATTAAAAAAACTTTTGATCCTCACAGTGAAAACCTCTGATGCATAAGTTAATGGCATCTGAGGTAATGCTCAGATTTGACAATTTTGTTACTACATAATCCTTTTAGTCCCTGGGGAGGAAATTGAAAATTTTTGGGAAAAGACCCCCAGCATATGCCCAGGTGCATTATATTGTACATGTGGCTATGTTGTAAAACATGTTCATCATGACGTGAAACAAAAAGTCTCTACCTCTTAAAATAGATCATTTTTTTAGCATGCTTTCTTTTCAGAGGGCCCTGAAAGAAGGGGGGGGGGTGTCCTAATCCCATTTCCCAGCCCAAAATTTTGCAACATCCCAGTCCCATTTATGCAAAATTCCAGTCCAAGTTATAGACTTGAAGTTAGAGAGTTAGAAAAATCCCAATCCCAGTAATGGCTAAATCCCAGTCCCAGTACATCAAATCCCATTTTCCCAGCCCAAAAAAGGCCAATCCCAGCTCCCATTTTACCCCTTCAGGACCCTCCTAAAAAGTGTTATTTGCTCAAAGGTGGAAAGGTTTAAAGTGTATATCAAGGAAAAAATTATTTTGAAAATCACTCATATGATTACTATGAAGTAGGATGGTTTTAGATTTTTTGGATGTGGGTTTCTCTATCCAGAGAAATAGACATTTGGAATATCAAAAGGCAAAGGAGATGATGTAAATTCAAGACTAATTTATTATACTAAATTGCTGTTGGCGAAAGTACTGCTGTTGTTTTTCATTTGCAAATCATCTTTATAACTGAAATCTATGGTTTGGTACACTTTAAGGTTATCCTACTTTAGAGTACTTGTCATAAATTATAATTCAAAATGTATCACATTCTGGAATTTACGTAACTCATTTGCATAATGATATTTCAAATGTTTATTTCTCTGAATAGAAAAGTCCACATCCAAAAACCTAAAATAACCCTATTTCACATTACTCATATGAGTGATTTTCAAAATAAAGTTTTCCCCTTGATATACACTTCAATATGTCTTCAGTACTTATAATAATCACGTCAGTTATTTTGGTGTTACGCTTGCAGAGGTCGAATATCCAAGTCATAAAATACCATGACATATAGAAACATTGAATGGATTACTTTTCTGGGTACAAAATGGCTTTTTTTCTGGTACTGCAAAGTTGTACAAAAATAAACATATACAAAGGACAGACTTACCTTGATCAAAACAATACACGCGCTGAACCACGACAGCTATCAAGAAGGGGGGTGAATGCACGATAAAGAGAGGAACTGGAGGCAAGCCGTTTTAGCTATCCCCCACGAACAGAGGACGGAAGCTATACAGAAAAAATCCCTCACATAGTCAGGCACGTGAAATAGTCGAAGAAGAGAGATCCCCCACGTTTGCCCCACTCTTCCCCGAGGTTGGGGGGGAGGGAGGTTACAGTTGACTGGTGCATAAGTGATATAAAGAATGAGGCGATTGACGTTTATGGGCATAAAACGTCTCGCCAGCGGCTCGCCATTTGAAATTTTCATAAAGGTCTCCCGCTCATTCTTTACAAATTACGTGCAGAACGAAAACAACTCGAATTTTAGCAATTTTTGTCAAAAGAACGATTTCGGTAAGTATATAAAAATCCTTTGAAGGCTTAACGAGAAAAGAAAGAAAGAAAGAAAGAAAGAAGAAGAAACAAACAAACAAACAAACAAGCAAAACAAAACAAAACAAAACAAAACAAAACAAAACAAAAAAACTAGACGCATAACTGCGTGAACCCAGATACTTTCAGACTGAGAAGCTAAATGAATACCGCTGTAAGTATCGGGATCCCTGTGTACTTCAATTTTGACCTTATAATTATGAATGGCTTGTAATCACTAAAGAAATTGACATTCTGTTTCTTGATAACAAAGGTACTTGTCGAATAATGGACAGTTATTTATAAACAGTTCAATGTTAAAGTATCGCTTAAAATAATTTCTTTTAGACAAAGACTTTTGAAATTAAGCGAAAGTACTCTGGCATTGTTTAAATAGTAAGCTCGCTGATTTCAATGTTAAACGTCGTCGGTTTTTACGAAATATGTCATAGAACGTGTACTTATTACGCTGGTAGTAAACCGTTTCTATTGTGATCATAATACTCTGGAGACAAATTGTTTTCTTGCCCTGTTGTAACTGATATGTGTAGCTAATATTTGTATATGGAATGGCAATAAATTAATGAAGATACACACAAAGGATAAAGTTAAAATATTTGTAATTTACTATCAATCATAATTTGTAGATACAATCAATTATATACAAGTTGTATCAAATGACAATTTGTTTAAGAAAGATGATGTTAAACATGAACAGTAACAGCGGAATTGGATGTCACATAACAAATTTGAATGTTTCTTTACGTACTGTTCAGTTGATGTTTAATACCAGGAAACTACTCTGTTCGTAGTGAACTGTGATATTGTTGATGAATAATAATTGCTATAATCTAACTATAATAAATCTCCTTCCAAGATTTGTAATAGTACCTCATCTACCATCTTCAAGGATATTTCTTCGTCATCGGAGCGACCCGTTCCGAAAACGCTCGACATCTTTTAGTGTGGGTCTACCACGAACGGTGTGTGAATGTTTTGTATGTGCTTTGAGCGTATTATCCTTAGTACTTGTGCTTACTTTCAGTCGCTGAAGCTTCGTTTTCTCCGCCATTACCAGATTACACGTGTAGATAGGTCCGCTCATGCGTGTTAAGGACATGACTGCGATTTTTGACTGAACGCAGAAACAAATAACGAAGCTGGATTTTCAACCCAGGCCCCCTTCCCTACGAGAAGATAAATTCCATATCTCCAAGCGTCCATGTATTATTCTGTTTATTGTATAAACTATAGTGTTTTCCAGGATTTCTACCACTGGATACTAAAAGTTCGATTGGTTGATATTTTCACATGTGAAAAATATAGTATTTTTACGTGTGCTGAGATACGACATTTCTCAGTGGTAGAAATCCTTGTAAAACACTGTAGTTTATATAATAAA
>JAAAQI020105219.1:0-16143 GCA_011800005.2 Stichodactyla mertensii | reverse complement strand
ACCTTAAAGTGTACCAAACCATAGATTTCAGTTATAAAGATGATTTGCAAATGAAAAAACAGCAGTACTTTCCACAATAGCAATTCTGTATAATAAATTAGGCCTGAATTTACGTCATCTCATTTGCATTTTGATATTCCAAATGTCTATTTCTCAGGATAGAGAAATCCACATCCAAAAAAACTAAAACCATCCTACTTCAAAGTAAGTGATTTTCAAAATAAAATTTTCCCCTTGATATACACTTTAAAAAAGCCCAAATCTTCTGGTTGTCTTTATACTTAATGAAAATACAGTAAATACGAATTCTATCATGATTGCGCAAAAAAGCACGATATCAAATCATCATGCTTATTGCTTTATGCCTCATTGAGCGGATTTCATATGAGTGGGAAACGACACGGCACATTCTTAGCTGTACCGTACTTTGCCGTAACCGTAACTAGACGTTGTGATTGGATGATTCGCACGAAAGCAACGGGAAGGTATTTCAGTGTTTCGGCACACTGTACCGTGTACGTGCTATTAGCCAGTACCCTAGGTTTTCCACTCATGCGAAAACCGCCCCCTGTGTCTGGTATTCATCCTTGAAGCACATTTTCATCTAGCTCTATCTCGAGATCAACTTGCGCCATTGATTTCCCACTGTGTGGCGAACTTGTTGATTAACAAAAAACATATAGTAACACAAGCTACCGCTTAGTATAGAGCACTATTAGCACGACTGAGAAAAATGACGTCAAAAGACACAGTCATGATACGAAATTGACGACCCCCGTTGGGCCAATCACATCGCGCGAAATCACGCGAGTTCAACCAATGAAAACGCTTTCACGATCACGCTACACGGCACGGGTTGTGCGGTGAGTATTTCAAAGGCATACAAAAACTGCTTTAACGTATATCCATCATAGTAAAACGCGCACACATTTAACTGAGACTAACCTGCATCCATTCAGGATACGCTTCTTGTAACGGTAACCGATCAGAATCATCTGGCCATCCGTCGTTACTTGAAGAATCCATTATTGCTTCCAGAGAACTCTGCTGCTGGGCGAAAAAGTTTGGCAAGTTCATGTTTCCGTTGAGAGATCCACCAAATGAAGACTACAAAAACAGACATACATTGAATGAGTATCCTTAGCGTAAATAGTTTGATTTAAATGACTAAGGAGGTTCAGCGATCAAGCGACCGTCAGCGATCATATGTCAATATACATGGTAGCGTTACTCAGTGATCGTCAGCGATCATAGGATTGAGTGATTTGGACGACCCGGCGATCGACAGCGATAGTCAGCAATCATATGAGAAACAGCCTTAAGAATGTTGCGAACAATAAAACTAACAAACAAACAAAACTTAACTAAAAGAAACAAACAAACAAACAAAAAACAGGAAGGGAGGAAAAAACGGAGGGGAAGACGGAGGAAGATGGAATAAAAATGGAAATAGATGAAAAATAAACTTTGCAGCCCGTCTTTGGTTAATAGATTTTCCCCAGACCAAACTGTTTTACCCTGGTCATCATTCCCTATAAAATTTGTTCTCTAAGTAAAGAGGATGAATAAATTCAGTGATTTTGAATCAATGAGTTCAAACTTAATGTCGCACATTTGCAACCCTCGATTTATGGCAATGATACTTTAGTAAATCCCAGAAAATCTTGCCGACAATAGACCTTTTCGGCTTGTGCGTAATGTTTTCCCATTTCAGATCACGTGTCATTCCCTTGGGTATTGTTTCTTTGTTTCTTGGTAACGCTTGAGAAGTAACATTAATATGAATGTACCTCAAACAAAGAATCTTATTCCCAAGAGAATGACACGTGGTCTGAAATGGGAAAACATTAAGTCACAGCCGAAAAGGTCTATTGTTTGTAACAATCATGGCTCGACATTGTAAGAGCTGAAATTGGTATACCCGGGAAATTGCTATCAGCTACAGCCGCTATTCTCATTTGATTCCACAATACCTGTTGTCGACCTGGTTGACCTCTTGAAATCCCACCAAGTTGACGATCTTTTTTCCGTCCCGCCAATTTCGACCCTCGTCCAGCAAACTTCCTAGCAGCTGCTCCCCGACCTTTGACCAGGAACCCACCAACACCAGGTCGACCTGTGGTCTTGGCACGGCCTGGTTTTTGATCAATATCCACCTTTCGATCCACGACGTTCTCGTCAAAGTCAAAGGCTTTCAATGCATCTGATTCCTGGTCTGGACTCATTAGCTCCGTCTTGTTGACTACATCAGACGAATTGCCTAAGCCCATTTTCTTGGGTTTGACCTTGGCTTTACCCTTGACCTTCCGTCTACCATAAGCCGATATCTTTAGGCGATTCATCTGCTTCAGCCCACTATCAGTTAACAAGAAGTTCTCGTTCTCTGCAATGGACTGATTGGCCATTGCCAAACCTCCGCGACCAAAATGGCTTGAAAGCTTCATTTCTACGATCCCGTTGTTAGTCAGTCGCTGACATGGATGGATTGGTTTGGCTTGAGGCTGTGGTGGATGGTTTTCGAGAGAGAACTGAGGTCGATAATGATGTAGTGCGGTTGCCCTTGGAGATGGAGGGCCTTGAAAGAAAATCAGGGAAAACATTCTTGAGACAACATTTAAAAAGACATTCATAAACTAAAATAAATAGTATATAATCTCCGTAAGAATTAAATTGGATTTGGTTACGTATTTACCTCGCGTATTTACGTATTTACTTTCTACTAATAAGCATCGAAATCGCCTTTCCGAAATTTAATGGCAGACTGGAACCTAACTCATGCCGCACAGAATTGTGGGGGTGAATTTGGGCACAAGATCAAAAAGTGCCGCCATCTTGCACTGGATTCTCGGATGGAATTTTGTGGAAAAGGTAATATTTCTTTGAACTTCGGGAAGGCGAATGGTCTGGGACTTTCAAGAAAGAGTTTCATAAGTGTGTTTAAAATAATGTTGGGAAAATAAGAGATGGCAAATCCATGTAAACAATCTTTGTACTTACGATGCGAATAAACTGAAATAGTGTGATAGAACCGTCAATTTTTAAACACCTTATTTTAACATTTGGTCAACAATGACATCACTATTCGTATTATATCACAATGATTTTACTAAACCTGCAAACCAAAATCTCAGTGTAGCTGAAAATAAACCACTGAAAACAATTGAATTTATTTGTTTAACAGAGTTAATATATATTTCACGGGTTTAGTAAAATCCCTTAATCAGATTATCTGATTAGCTGTGCTAAACGTACGAACACATTGTATGCGAAACGTCTCAAAATTGTTTGAACAAAGCATCCTACCGCAATGAACAAGTAAACGAATGGTACTTGTAATACAAATACGACTGACAGACGATACAACGCGACTAAACAGTTTATAATATGGAGGATCATAAGGCAAGTGAAGACGAAAAGAGGGAATTATCTAATGGGTTAATAAGATAAATAAAAAGAATAGGGGGAAACAAAATAAGAGGAAGGAAAAGGAGAAAAGGAACTGCAAACCAAAATGAAAAAAAAAGGAAAAAGAAAAGAAAAGAAATAAGACAGGTGCAAAATAAAGAAGAAAGGGCAACAATAGAATGACTCCACGACGAAGACGTCAAGCGAAAGAAAACAACTGAAAGCTAACAAAAGCAACCATACAAACAATTATGATTCGTTTGTTTGAATTAAAGTTGGTTGGTTGGTTGGTTGGTGAGTGGGTTGGTTGGTGGGTGGGTGGGTGGGTGGGTGAGTGAATGGATTGGTTGGTTTGCCGGTTAGTATGAGTTGACTGGTTAGTGCAAGTAGCTTCGTTGGTTACTTAGTGTGTGTTGTTTTGGTTGGTTGGTTAGTGTGTGTTGTTTGGTTGGTTGGTTAGAGTGTGTTGTTTGGTTGGTTGGTTAGAGTGTGTTGTTTGGTTGGTTGGTTATTTAGTGTGAGTTGCTTGGTTAGTGTGATCGGTTGGTCACTTGCGTACTATCTCCATTGTGTAATTGTTTCTGAACTAATGACAACAAGACAAACACAGCAATTCAGTTGCCATGGAGTGACTGCTGTGCAAAGTGCATGGCGTGATGGAATCTGGGTACTAACCTAGAGGTTTCGTACCGGAAGTGGTAAAGAAGAAGGAGGAGAGAGAGCGTGCAGTTGACGAAGATGAAGATGAAGAAGTTGTAGAAGAAGTGGACGTACCACTCAAGCACACCAGTGCGCGTTTGGTTTTTGGCCGGCAAAACAAACAGTGATATCCATATTCGGCAGCTTTGTCTACTTCGTCTTCCGTCAGCAGTTTGTCACAGGAACCATGCAGCCACCTGGAAAATATACCACATTAATATACATTTTCATTATTTTGAAGTGGTCACTATCCCAAATAATCAAGTAGCTAAAAGCAAGGTCATTATTGTGGTCACAGGTCATTATTTATGATCACAGAGGTCATTATTGTTGTCACAGGTCAATATGAGCTCGACTATTACTTCAATACGTATACATGCATCAAGAGTTCCACACTACTTCTCTAAGCGCATGCTCAGGGGGCGGAAAAGTGAGACTGAGTTCTAAAAATTGCTGCATTTGATTAGTATTTAGCTCATCCAGCGAGATTTTCATCAAATATCCAAGTTCACACACCATCAAGCTAAATCCAAATCAAATATATCGGAATACAGCATATTTTACGACACTTGATCTCACTTTTTCATCACGTGAGCATGCGTAGTTTGAAACTCTTGATGCGTCTATTAATTCTGATGCTATAATGTTACGCTGAATAGAACCTTTGAAGCAATTCCCAAAGCAGTTCAAGTTGGAAGACAAAACAATAGAATTTTATTCTCCTGAGAATCGAAGACTGGAATATTCCATCGTTTTGTCCTCTAAATTGAAATGTGTTAGGATTTGCTGAGAGGGGATCTACAGATTTGAGAGCGTGACGCGGAATGAATGCAAGTTATCAGGATTCATAATTCTTCGAAAAATATTTAAACATTTCAACAACTACTATTTGAAATTTCATATTGCATAGAAAAAAAAGCTTTTTCTCCACATCAAGGAATTAATAAAAATTACTAGAATTGTAACTTTAACGTCTAATAAAACAAGATCAAAGCTCATCATAAATAGATTCAGGAACATCGTTTTCTTACCTGTCGCAGTTCAGACACTGGATCA
Organism: Stichodactyla mertensii; assembly: GCA_011800005.2. Taxonomy (NCBI): domain Eukaryota; kingdom Metazoa; phylum Cnidaria; class Anthozoa; order Actiniaria; family Stichodactylidae; genus Stichodactyla; species Stichodactyla mertensii. The sequence goes on along the minus strand of JAAAQI020105219.1, from coordinate 10,983 downwards.
TCAGATCGTTTTCATTATACTTGATGTTGCATACAGGACACGTGATCTTACTGGCACAAGGTCCACATTGGGTGTAGTTAGACTGCCATTCACATTCCTTGCCAGGCGAAAGAGCACCACAGTCGTAGCATGTCACACACCTTACACATAGAACATATTCCGAATCAGTAAATTGAAATTCGTAGAAAAAGAGAAATTTTAAGAGCAGTTTTTAAACGACTGCTTAAGTCTCAAAGTACAGGCCATGGTTCATACAGAAGTGCAAGGAAAAATTCCAGGATTTTTCAAGGACTTTTGGGGGGTTTTCAAGGACTATTTTCGAATTTATTTATAATGAAAGTTCCTGAATACCAAGGAGCCACACGTACGCCATATTGAAAATTACCCAGCACACACTGGGAAATAGAAAAACTCATCCCCAGGGTTTTCTGCCATTTTAAAAATAGTGAGAGGAGAAGGCCCTGTTACGAAGTTTTCGTTACAAGAAATGAAGAAATGACTGATGACTAACAATTATCTAAACATTATGCCAGCAGCACCCACAAAGTTCAAGGTCAAATTGAAGTATTCATAGAGACACATTCCAGGACTTTGCAAGGACAAAAATCAAATTTTCCGAATTCAAGGAGTATTCAAGGACTCAACACATTTTCAAGGACTTTTCAAGGCTTAAGCGAACCATGCCATGCCGTGCCGTGCCGTGCCGTGGGTGGTGTCAGCAGTCATCTTGCGCCGTTTACGCTAATCTTTGATTGGCCCAAGGGATGTCGTTAATTCATTGAGGATATGGACCGAATCGAAATATGGCTGCCGCTATTCGCACAATTTTTAATTTGAAGTAAAATAATCCATATCAGCCGAAAAAAAATATTTCTTTGAGTATAAAGATTGAAAGTTTGAGAGCGAAGTTGGCTGCAATTTGAAATGCGCGAAAAATGCCAAAAAGAGGCTAGTCAGTCATGACTTCCAGATCTTATACTTAAGTCTGTATTTTCAATCCTTGATGTCTTAGAAGCAATACATGTTACAACATTCAAACTATCTGAAAACACTATTTTTCATGTGCTCTTTCAGGTAGCAACGTTATTTTTTTTAAACACATCTGCTCAATGAGTTGGACTCTAAATTCGATATTATAGGGATACGTGAAACTAAAATCACGAACGCTAGTTTACCAATAGGTATAAATTTAAATATTCCTGGCTACTCCGAATACGTCCCAACACCGCTTTTGTTTGGAGGTGTTGGAATATACATAAATGAAAATCTTATCTACACGGTATTAGAAAAAACATGAAATGAAAACTTTCAAGCCCTGTGAGTCGAAATCCATAGTTCTAAGAATAAATCCTTATGTATAATTCTGCATATTTCCCTAAATGAAAATCGAAAACAACCAAAAAGCAGAAAAATCAGGATGTTTCCAAATCACGCAGTAAGAGATTTCTAAAAGAACTTTCTAAGATTCATCTGACTACTTTGTCGCAGTCACACAATGTTGATCATTATTTTTCTAAATTTTTCCGAGAAATGAATAACCTAGATAACAAAGTTGCCCCAATTCGTACTTTATCTAACCGTAAATTTAAAAAATTTTCCAGACCATGGATTACTCAAGGTATTCGGGAGTCAATTAGAATCAAAAATCGTTTACTCATTAATGGTGAAAAAGAGAAATACATTTACTAGCGAAACAAATTAAGGCCCAGGTCAAACGTCGAACTTCACATGAGCAGAACCTAATGACATCAAAGAAGACCGCCTTATTATCCATTGTTTTCAATGAGTACAGCTCATGTGAAGTTCGACGTTTGACCTGGCCTAACATCGCTTATCAGAATTGGTAAAATTAAGAATAATGATCATTTTTTTTGAAATAAAACAAAACAAACTCTAGGAAAACGTGGACCGCTATTACTTCCTTATTACATGCAAAAAAACAAGTCGTATATCAGCTTTAAAAGATCCGACTGTCAACGGGGAAATTACGATCAATCCTTCTAAACTCACGAACATCATGAATAATTTCTTTGCAACAGTGGGCTAAAATCTCGCTGATAAGATCCCTACATGCAACACGAATTTTGTCGATTACCTGAGTAACGTTAACCAGTTTAGCTCTTCATACCAGTTAGGGCGAGAGAGACAGAAAATGAAATTAATTTGCTTCCAAATAATAAACAGGGTTCCCAGTCATTTTGAAAAACTAAATTCCCTGACTATTCCCTGACTTTTCCCTGACTAAATTACAATTTCACTGACCATTTTGAACGAAAACAAAAACAATTCATATGATGTTTTGTCCACAACAAATTTTTATATCTGCAGTGACAATCACGCGACAATTTTTCAAGATGTCAATGGCTTACAATGCTTTTTCTATACACACTTGAGTTTTTTTCAAGGCATTTCATGTTTTGATACCTTTATCCTTTAAAATGCAACTATATTAACCATATGACAGCTATTATGAGAAAGCTGTGACAAAAATTTCCCGATTTTTCCCTGACTTCAGGTGAAAATCTGAATTTCCCTGACTAAATAAAAAAATCCCTGACTTTTCACTGACTTTTCCCTGACTGTCTTTTTCCCTGACCCCTGGGAACCCTGATAAAGCTTACGGACCTAATTCGTCTCCGATTTCTTTTTTGAAAAAGCGTCTCGGCATGTTATCAGTGTACAAACTTACCTGTTTGCCCAGAACAGGTAAATATCCTATTAAACTTAAAACTGCAAAAGTTATACCTATATATAAAGATGATGATGATACAGAGCCTAGTAATACCGCCCAGTTTCATTGCTATCGGTCTTCAACAGAATCGTCGAAAAAGTTATGTACATTAGCCTATTAGATTTTATAGAAAAGCATGATTTATTATCCAATTCCCAATATGAATTCCGAAAAAGCCGTGCAACACACCATGCAATTTTGGACAAACTTAATCAAATCCATTCTAATCTAGACAACAAACTTTTCACATGTGCAGTATTTTTGAACCTGAAGAAAGACTTCGATACAGTAGATCACAATATATTACTGAAAAAACTATATATTTATGGTGTAACAGGATGTACATACGACTGGTTTGCGTCCTATATTTCTAACAGATCTCAAACTATCTCTATGGGATTGCATGTGTCTGTTAAGTTAAAAATCAAATGCGGTGTTCCCCAAGGGTCTATTTTAGGGCCCCTTTTATTTTTGCTCTATATAAATGATATATCAAATTGTTCAACTATTTTGAAATTTCATTTATTTGCTGATGACAATGATATCCTATATGCCAATAAATGCCCAAAAGCACTCGAACTTTAAATAAATACTGAACTACTCAATGTTCAAGAATGGCTAATCGCCAACAAGCTACTGACTATCAAAAAATCCAACCTTGTCATATTCCACCCGTTCCAAAGAAAATTAACAAATCATATCTCACTCAAACTATATGACTATTTATCCCACAAAACCACTTCTCGAGCGTAAAGATTATGTTAAGTATCTCGGTGTTCTAATTGATAAACATCTTTCATGGAAAAACCATATCGATCTTTTAAGCAATAAAATGAGTACGATTGTTGGTGTAATATCAAAAGTGAGACACTGCTTACCTACGAACATTCTATTAATAATGTATAAATCTCTTCTTCACCCTTTACTCTCATACGGAATAAGCATTTGGGGTCAAGCTAACAAAACTAGTATCAACAAATTGTTACTTCTTCAAAAGCGTGCATTTAGATTAATCTTCTTTAAAAAAGCGACAGAAAGCGCTAAACCGTTCTTCATAGAAAATGTCATTCTACCTGTTACACTATTATATTTTGCATCCTTATCTCATTTAATGTTCGACGTTTCTTGTAACAAAGCACCTTTACACATTCGACTAAATGTGTTTGTTAACCTTGAAGACATACACTCTTATAGTATTGGATCCCGTTCATCTATAAATTTATTTTGTAAATTTTTCAAAATCCCAGAAAAACTAAAAAATCTGTCTAAATCTTGTTTCAAAAAAGAAATTAAACAAGTGCTTCTTAAGAATTTAAAAACACAAGGTTATCATGTTGAAATCTCCAAACTTTTGTTTAACTAAATCGGGGGGGGATCAATTGAAAACAATTTGTTATTTGAATATTTATCAATTATTTTCTGAAATAATAATTGGCATTAGTAATTACATATACTTCCTTTTTCTCTTTTCTCTGGCATGTACGTATTTTAAAATCGTATGTATTTCTCTAGTATGTATTTCTTGTAAAATTCTAAATAATTTAATAACCACATAACCAGCCTTGATTAACCCTAAGTGTTATGTCTACGCAATATCCATACGTACATAAATTCAATATTTGTAAACATGATTTATCTATCCTAATTTTTTCGTCTTGATCTCTTTTAACGAACACATACCTACTTTTTCAAGCCTATTTCACACACCCCCGACCTGATTCGTCCTCTCAAATTCTTTAACATCCCCCCCTAAAAGGAATACCCTAGTGAATACAAACCCGTTCTAAATACATTTATTGTCAGAATAAAAGTATAATTCTCACCATTTGCATTTCCAGCCTCCCTGAGGAACCTTTTCAAGCGGTGGATCAAGACAATAAGTATGATAACTGATATCACAGCTGTCACACAGTAATAACCGTGCCTCGTCGCTTCCTTTACCACAACCTTCACATAAGGTACAATCCAGACAACGCCAGCCTTTAGTAAGAATGATTTTATTCACCTGAAAAGAGAGTGATATCAGTATGACTATGTTATATACAGCTATTTCAAAAAGGTTGACGGGGCGAACGACGAATGACGATAGGCGATTAACGATTGCACGATCGAAAGGAACTGTTGGACAAAAATTTCTTCATAGTCATTTCTTGAATACCTAAACAATACCTGCACCATTCAGCGAACATCTTAGATGTCTTAGATGACGAGTAATATGGCTCGTTTAGTGAAATCGCTAATCACCGATCGCCATCCGTCGTTCGCCCCTTTAACCGTCTTGAAATAGCTGTATATCTCTGCAAAGATTTTTGGTAAGATGAATCCGAAGCCTTGATATTCATATTCATCTAAGGGAGCTTTCGTTTTTTAAAGGGCGATGGATGTGGAAAGGGATGGACAAAATATAGAAGGCAAAAAATTTGTAAAATTGTTTTTTAAGGGAGGTTTAGTCAAACCATCCGTTAAGCTTCCCTTCCAAGCTTCCAGTGCCTTTAAAATTCTTTCGCCTTCCTCCTCCTGTTCTTCTTCTTCTTCTCCTTCCAACTCTGTTCGTTTTTCCCCCGCCTTTTTCCTCTCCCATCCTTCACATCAAACTAGCTTCTCCCACATACCTTATTATAGGAAATTAACGCTTCACGAAATTTAAGTATTGGAAATTAGCGCGACTTAAATTAACGCGAATTGGGGCAAAAATACTTCCAAATGAAGAAAATGAACGCGAATGACAAGGCAAAATTTCAATTTAAATAAAATTAACGCGGTGGACACAAAGATAACAATCTGTGAACACAACACAACAAAGTTTATTTTAACGCTCTTAAAATATTAAATTTAGCTATTATCCTCTTTGCTTTTGTGTCCGTGCATTTTTTTCTTTTTTTCTTCTTCCACCTTTATCTTTTCATAACATTTTAATTTGAGTATACTGTCTGACCTCAGCTACTTCTCCAATTAGCTCTATTTAGCTACCTGAAGTAGCTGTGCTTGATGATACGTCAATTTTTTTTTCTTTAAATTTATATTAATCATTGTACTTAGTATACAAATAAAGTATGTTGTTATTGCTGTCTTTTCAAGCGAACTTTCAAACACAAATTTTTCTCACAATATATTGATAATTTGCTTATTTCTAATTTTCATACCGTTTGTCAACTTCATTATGGTGGTTGTTCAATGGAATAACGCAAGAGCTTTATCAACATTGAAAGCAAGAACAGATGAAGGAAAAATATATTGATGATTCCAAAGAAATTTAGCAGAAATTATTACACCCGATGGCATGATCGATATCTCATTTGAAAGTGAAAATGAAGAACTTGTAGAATAAAAAACGAAAAGATAATTTCCGACAAATACTGAAATGTTGTTGTTATTAAGTGACTAGCTGTAATAATCAGTTTTAAATAAATAATATTTCAAAAGTAGATTACAGATAAAATTGCTTGAAATTCATATCGTGAAAATTAAACCTTCCACTTTATTAATGATATGGAAATTAACATTAAAAGAAATTAATACGACTTAAATTAACGCGATTTTTTGAAATTCGTGTTAATTTCCTATAATAAGGTACTTATTAAAACCAGTGTTTCTTTGTACGTAGGTATCATAATTATCAATGATTTAATGCTTCGTTTATGTCTATATTTTAATTTCCAAGCTGTCGGCTCATCGAGCCATCATCAGTTGGTTAGCTCACTCTGTTTTTCGTTATGGTAACATCTCGTTTGTAAATAGTTATCATTCAACTTTAAAACTATTCCCGGATGTTGGATCGATGAGCCGAAAACTTGGACAAATATAGACGTAGACGAAGCATTGAATCATTGATACGGTACTTATTGCTTTTTTTGTTAGCTTTACCTTGACACCAACACAGTATGGATGATATGATTGACCACACTGTGAACACGCAATAAGCTGTCCTTCTCGTCCTTTACCAAAACTGCCACAGCACAGGCACATGTCTTGTTCTGTAGTGAATTTATCATCAGCCGAAAACAACACTAAAGTGGTGTGAAGCCCTTCGGTTTCTTCTTCTTTCGCTGTGGCGTCAGCCGCATTTGCAGCACCAGACTAAAAAGGAATTAAAATAGTTTAGAATCTTTTTTCCTAAAAAGAATTCATTTGTCGAGTAACAAGAAAAACTATGAATAAAACTCAAAGAAAAAACCTAATAGAGAATCGTACAAATACAGTGCTGTTAATGAACTAATCCCGTCAGAGTTAAGGGATGGATTAAGGAACGCGAAGTTTGCTGTCCCGTCCGACAGGGCCATGTTAACTGAAACAATACGTTTTTGCCCGGCAAGCCTCGTATTCAATCATTTTAGAACGAGTTTTGACGGCTATAAATAAAGGATTTTATTTTCATGGGAATAAATATGGCTGCCCCGTGAGAAAGGTCTATTTCATGCAGCACGAAAGTTTGGAAAGGGGGAACTGTTCGGTTAAAAACGTTAATACAAACCACATTTTCTTTTCCCGGAGAGGACTGTACAGAGGCTTGTTTCTTTAACTTCGTGGGTGGTCTTCCTGGCTTTCCATGCTTTGCTTTCTTTTTCGCTGGTGTACTATTTGTCTTAGCCTGAAATTGACAAACAAAAGTTAAATTCAATTCATAGAATGTTAACTGGCTTCGGATGCATTACATACTTAAATGCACCTTTACCTTCAGTTTTGGACCAAGTTTTCTCTTTCCTCCAGTCTTTGGCGGTGTAATGGCCAAACTTCGGAATGACTGTGAAGGAACAGCCCTGGCTTCGTTAGCGTGATCAGACGGAGGAGGCGAATCAGGCAGACCAGAAGAGGACTCAAACATATCTAAATTAGGCTTCATCACCGACTCCATCTCCTCGTCTAACGACAGCTTACTGTCAGCACCCAGAGGGAGGCCTTCAGAATCCATAAGGGAATCACCAAACGGACGTAAAGACAGCTCGTCTAGGTTAGGGTCTAAACCAATGAGGTTGAGGTCTTCGTCCATGGGAGAAGGTGTTATTCGGCCGATGGCAGCCGATGTTAAGGTTCTTTTGTCTTCTTCACCGCCTGTTGCTGTCATGACGGGATCATCGTTCATACTCTGGTCGTCAAACGATAGACTTTCTTTGTGATTCATATGCTTTTGATGAAAAAAAAGTGATTATTATTGGAACAACTTCACAAAACACTTTCGAAATTATTTGAAAATCAAGCTGAAACACCTTCAGACCTTAGGGTTGAAGGTGGGCGTGATTCCTTAGCCTCGTCCTCACTAGCAACATAAGCATAACAAACAATATTTGCCGACTTAATCCATGTCTTCTCGAACAGGTGTGAGAAAAGACAAGTGCTGCTAATGAATGAGTCATGCCCAACTGAGTCTGTATATGTTGTTTTATGCTTATGCTTATGCCGCTAGTGTCAGGACCACAATTTATGCTTGTCCAAACTCTAAAATAAGGAGCAACGATGTGTTTGAACTGTGCATTGATCTCTTGGGTTAATGCTTGGAGGGAGGGGAGCACATGCTTCCTAAGTGTTTGGCTTAGAAAGTAAATGTAATGAAGAACCAAAAAAAAAAAGAAACAAACCAACAATTACAGATATTGCAGCCTGACTTACGGAAGGATTATTTTTCCTTCCGTAATTTCTAGGCCCTTCCTACACCCCTGATACTACAATCCTTGCCAAAATGTGTTGGCACGATGAAAAATTTAACGCCAATGGAACCCAGCTAAAACAACCTCGTATATCCACGTTCCCCCCCCCCCCCCCCCCCCCCCCCCCCCCCCCCGATTCAATGTTGGGCTAGGGTTGCTTTGCCTGTTGCTTGGCTTTCCAAAACAAATGACCTGGTCTTTACATTTCGATCAAACAACATTGAATGGGGGAAAGGGGGATTCAGGGCTCTGTTATGACGCCAACGATGTTGCGCCAAAAACATGGAATCGTGTCAAGACTTTTGACAAGGATTGTGGTTAAAAAATGACTCTTAAAGCCGGGCTTTCTCAAAAATAAACATTTACTGCAAAAGCACAGTCTAATTTAGGCTTACCGCATGGTCCTCGCCATTTCCTTTGCACTGGGGGCAATAATAGCTTAGTTTCTTGGCATTAATCTTGTTATAGACCTCCTCGTCGACATGATCACATTCAGCATGAAGCCACTTCTCGCATGCCTCACACTGCACCATAGCCACGTCTGATAGTTGTCTGTACGCTCGCCCACATATCTGGCAGAAAAGACCTTTATTCCTCTGTTGGTAACAGCTGTCACACACCGTGTAATGCCGATGCCATCGAGACGTTGGACCTCCACCAGGCGTGTTAGAACCGCAGTCTTCACAGCGGCGACACCCCTAATCACGTGTTCATGAAGCCACCGCATTAGAATGAAGAGATGAATGAGGATGATACACAACGTACAGGACTCTTCGCCCGGTTAGCTAGCTCACCTCTAATTACCTCACAAGTTTTCAAATAATTTTTTATTTTCAAAATCAACAGGTCCCAATTCTTTCCGTTTCTCAGATTTCGCGCGGTTGGACAATACATCAACCCGCAACAAACTCACCCCTCTAACTGTCAAAACGTTTGCTATCAAATTTTTATCATTCAAATCTCTAAGTTTTCTGTAGTATCTTTAAGCGGAGTTGCTCAAAGCCAACCCTTTCAAGAGCTAATATCGGATTAAATCGAACAGCTTTAATTGTGATGGTAACCAGCTTTGGATGAGGCCCGAGTGATCAGTACATGCAAATGGACAAAAGACATCAAAAAAACGTTCAGCAGAAAAATGGCCCAAACAAAAACCACGCTAGTTTACGAGAGTAAAATTTCAGCTCAGCTGACCATGGTATTGAACATTTTCGTAGTTAGAATGATTTAATTTTTAATGTAGTCTTTCATCAATCAAATTTTAACGGAAAAAATTCTGAACTCCTGGTGGGATTCGAACCCACGACCTTCAGGTTGCTAGCCGATGGTCTAACCCACTGAGCTACAGGTGCTAATGTGAGCAAGCGAGGTCTTTTATGGTATTTCATGAAACACAATAGACCTTTTTTACCAATATGGCGCCCATATTGAATTAGTAAGAAATTATGGGATGCCCAGGGTGCAAACGTAGAAATATTTATAAAGAAAAGTGTGGCGCAATTACTTCATCCAATAACTTTTGGCTTTGGTGTTTTAAATATCGCTCAAACTACCAGCAAATTCAATTGGTTTTTAGATGTGTTTCTCAGTGGATAGCATAAAATTAAATAGATACACCCTGAAAGCTGTGCATACGTTAATGTTTCCAATGATTGCTCCCTCAGTAGCCCATAATTTCTTACTTAAAACAAAAGAGTTCAAGATGGCCGCCGTATTGGTAAAAAGGTCTGTTACATCATTCTAATTATTTCCCAAGCACAATAAACATTTAATATTTTCGTAGTTATCGTCGGAAGAAGCAGATTGACAGTTATATTTTACTTACCACGCACTTCCATCCAGTCTTGGGTATTGTTGTCATTGGTGGATCAAGACAGTATGTATGAAAGCCTTTATCACACAGATCACACACTAACATTTTAGTATCATCACCAGGTTGCCTGGAGGAGAAAACGAAGATAAACATCAAAACCAAAACATGGACAACCAATCTCCATTCATGAGTTGCCAGAGCATTTTTTCGAAACGATTTTCATCAACTATTTCCTCTTGAATTCATTCCGCATTTGAAGGGGAAAAAATGACAGTTTGGTGCGCAATTTCAAGACTTGAAACAATAATTCCTCCCTTTTTATCGGCGTTGAACGATAAGTTGAAGTTGTTTTGTACCTGCAACCTTGACAGACTTTACAATCGGGACACTGCCAACTCATACGCACAAGAGACGTGATGTCAACCGCTGGATCAAAACAACGCCCATGATGGTGCCGACCACAACTAGTACAAAACAACATCTCTGCAAAGTCTTTGGCTTCACCGCACCGGTAACACTGGGCTTCGATACCGCCTGAAACAATATACGAAGTACCATGGAATGTTTAATGTAGGAAATTGCCTTAATATTGTAAGAAAATGAGATCAGTTGACAGCTAAGTGAAATGAAATGATTTGAAATGATTTATATAGCGTCTTTTCTATGTGGATAGAATCAAAGGCGCTTTGCAATGATTAATGTGAATTTTTACAGATTTTTTTCCTGCATTTTAAGGCGCCATAGGCAGCCGCGCAGCTTACAATCATGAGTGAATAATTAGTATTTGAGACCAGACTGTT
>JAAAQI020105108.1:0-16143 GCA_011800005.2 Stichodactyla mertensii | reverse complement strand
CACGGTCGCGGCAAGGCACGCTTACGGCACTGACCGTGCCGCGACTTTTTCACAGTCATACGAAATCTGCTCTATACGTCGGCAGGGTGATGTCATAGTTACATCACCATTAACAACCTCATACCTTTGTAACAGTGCCAGTAATTAGTCTCCTACCTGTAAGCTGCTGTTAGGGTCATCTCTAGAAGTGGGAAGGAGTGTAAACAGGATTCTCTCATTGGTAGAACAAGGGTCAAAATCACTTACCAAGTATTTTTTAACTTAAACTCAACAGGGAATCTTGTTTCTACAGGAACAGTATCTGGTATTCTTGTCACAGTTAGCTTGATGTCGGTAGCAACATGTGTCTAATGAAAAAAGACAAAGGAATAATACTCAATACATCACCTTTCTGAAATTTAACTAAGGACTGGAATGAACTAGTGTTGAAAAGAATTGTGGGGCTGAATTTGGGGACAAGATCAAAAGTTGCTGCAATGGATTCTGGGATTGATTTTTGGGATGAGATAGAGTTCATATCCAGTCTTTCTTTGAATTTTGGAAAGGCAAATACATTCAAAACAAATCAATGACAACAGCCTGATAAGATATTGCACAAGAGCCTCAGATTGTATTGTCAATTTACTGGTTTCTTATTCTCAACTTTGAGGGATACTATTTGTAAATATAGTAGCTTGATATCCTTCACTGCACATGAAAACTATCATGTTCATATAAAGTGTCCCTCAAATTTGATGTGAGTGAACCAAAATAAAATGCATTATGGATCATAAGAAAGAGTGAATAGCAAAATGTTATCTCTGTAATATATTTTTCCTCACCACTCTTGTCAGCTGGCTAGTTTGTAGTCTTCCTCGTTCACCAAATCCTGTCCTCCACACAATGTCTAGCTTTCCAACAACAGAAGCAGACTTCAAAATAATACAAAATAAAAGATAACATCAAAAAAATGTTGCATTACAAAGTAATTTATTTATGGTAGTGTAAAAACTATGGGAACAATGTGTCATAATAAGAGCATGACTTTGCTGATTTTACTGCTTCTTGATTGGATGAGAAGTAGCCTCAGACACTGATTGGTTAATTAAGGTAGAGCAGATTTTGTAGGACTGTGAAAAGCTTGTGGCATGGTCTGTACCATAGGTGTGCCTTGCTGTGACCATGATGTTTTCTAGAATTTTGAAGTTCCTTGTTGCCATGTTTGTGCCACAAACTTTTCACAGTCACATAAATCTGCTCTAATCAATTCTGTACTGTGATTATGATCATTTTTGTATCATGATTTTCAACATTTATCACAATTAAATGTTCTCAAAGGAGTGGTTTATTCTAGCCTACCTTATGATTTCTCTCATAAGGTGCTTTGGTCTTTAACATGTACAAGTACTGTCTGGTGTCATTGGGAGGTAGAAATGACCCACGCCCAAAAATATTATCCACAGGCGACTCCTCACTGTAAAAAGACCAACGAGTACAATATGATCTAACCTGCTATGAATATTCTCATGCAACAGGGATTGTGATATCTTGGAGAGACCAGAAGAAATGGATTACCTGTTTGATTTATTACTTTCAGTGCTAACCAAGTTGAGGTCTGTTACTATGTATACTTGTGATGGTTCTAGTCGTACAGATTCCATAACCATTGGGCTAGATGTGATGTTTTGTACTTGTGCTTCTAAGAATACAGTATCATCCTACAAGACAATTAAAACAAGATATTTGTTCAAAATAATAAGACATCACATGATTGAGCCTTCCTTCAGGGTGACAGAAGGGGGTCAGCATCATGTTTTATACATCAATATTCTAATACATTTTGATATATTTTAATTCACATAGATGTAACGTATAATGTTTAAATATCCACAGTACAACTACATGCCATGGTAAACTTGAATCATGCTCTAAAATTTGCTATTTTCACATGTCACCCACTTATTTTAGTCCAAATCATTCATCGCAAATAACCCTGTGCAACCTTGTTCCTTCATATTGGTTTTCATGGGTAATAACCTTAGATTCATACTGGTATTGTTGAAGACCTACCTCCCCATTATAGAACTTTGTCTTGACATCCAGTGGTTTCAATACCTGTATAGGTTTAAATGGGTTAAGTTAAGGTTAGAAGCGAAAAGGTAAAGCTGTCACACTTCCTTAGCACAGTTACCTGAAACTTGAAGAATTTTCTGAAATACATTTTCTCCCCTGCATTAGTGGAGTAGCTAACGGCACAAACCAATCTATATTTAGAAAAATATACCTTCATAAGTGCATACAATAATTATTGATTGTGGTCACATGTTGGGTTAAACTAACAATAAGTTTTGGGTCTTTTTCTAATCTATCATTCAGCTGTCTACTCACATGTGAGTTCCTAATTCTTTGACTTCATGATGAATTACTTGGTCATAGCTCTGCTGAGGCTCTAGTTTAGCAACAGGCATGTTTGCAGCACCAGAGAGCGTTAGTCGCTGGGAGGATGTCTGGAGATCAGTCTAACAAAAAAAGAAACCAATAAGCCTTTTGAGCTTGGGCATAATGTCTTCCCATTTGAGACCACATGTCAATCTCTTGAGAATAAGATCCTTTGTTTGAGGTTCATCACTTCTTACCTTGATCACAATGTCTTTGACTGTTTGATTGCTGTCATTGTGAACACTAACATAACTTGAAAAAGTCTCACCCAAAAATATATTCCTATTAAAAAGTAGAAAAAACATTTGAAACATTGAATGTACACAATTTTAGATGATTGATATTGTTTTGGACAAAGGTTTGAGTAGGTTACTTTAATAGCTCTGATTGGTTAATAGACCTAATCCATTGGGCATATTTGTTTTCCCATTTCAAACCATGTGTCATTCACTTGAGAATAAGATTCTTTGTTTGAGGCTCATCCATATTAACATGTCTTCTCAAGTGCTATCGAGAAACAAAGAAACAATATGCAAGGGAATGACATGTGGTCTGAAATGGGAAAAAAAAATATGCCCAATGGATTAGACCATTAGTATATTGTTGTGCAGATGTGTAAGTGTTCACTATTTCTTAAATACAGTATAATTTACTTACCCAAATGTCTGAGGTAACACTAAGAGATCTCCAAGCCCAAAGTTATAGACTCCCTTGATAGCAGCAATATTAGCATCGTGGGACTCTTTGAATATTGTGCCTGGTAGGTCTTGACTCTCACAGTGAACTGGTACATTCGTGTACATGGATGGCTTGGTCAGCCGCATCACTACAATTTACAGTGAAACACAACATTGATTATATTATTTTGAAATGATACAGTGTAGGGGATAGCTGTCTGTCCTTAAGGCCCACTTCACTCTATTGTGATCCAGATAACTTTGTCTCAGTCTGCCACTACAGATAACATGTACAGGTCTAGTGTTATGATGTATATTATTGTATTTTAGTAGGATGGTGTAAGTTGATATGTGTGATTAAGACAAAAATGTGATGATACAGTAAGAAAGGAAAAAAGATTATGCAGTCAAAATTAAAATAACTTTAAGTGAAATACAAAATTATTGAAATTTTAAATAAGTTCTTCATATTTCTAAACAATACCACACAATTCCATTTCTTATGAAAAAAATTCCCGAATTATCACTTCGTAACTTATATGCTTATTTTTGTTTTAATTTTTAAACTATTTTTGGAGTGTTTTTCAAGTGGAATTCAGACGTCTTGCAAACACATTAGAATAAATTATCTGTCTACAATTTTGAAACCACCAACAGCTAAAAAGACCTTGTATGGAATCTTCCATGTAGTATGGATGGTAATCAGACCATTCAATCTTACCCTTCAAGGCCAGTAAGTGTTCTCTTTCTCTCAGTCCAGCGTCCATTTTGTTTTGATCAACAAGAAACGAGCCTGCAATCCTCCAAACCAGGTGTCATCCACACCACAGAAAGCCCAAGCTTGGATTTGGTCAGTGTTTTAAAATATAAAGAAATATATTTAGAAAAGATGTTGTACAATTTTTGCATAGCATTTAGATATCCTCTAGTCTAGTCTCAGTCACTTCTTAAAAAATCTCCTTCCTTGCAATAAAGGGTGGAAACTCCAGCTCCATGTGAAGAAAAGTTTTCTTGTCGAAACTTTGAATTTTGGTTGAACTGACTCAGGATTTTCGAAGCGGCTTTGGAGCTGGAGTCTCCACCCTTATACAAAAATTTTCTTTTCTCAATTTTCACATTTCTTTATATTTCTAAATATTCACAAAATCCAAGCTTGGGCTCCCTGTGTCCACACTGCGCATGTATTTATAGCTAAAACAGCTGTGTACACTTGTTTACATCGTAGGCGCCAGATTTAGTTTTGAACAAAAAAAATTATGAAAATATCGTAAAAATTTTGAATGATTTTTGCGGTTAGAATTCCTCGGTTTATTTGGTTTATAGGATTTTATAATGACTGATATGTAACTGGTGTTTTAGGAATGAATAAAGACATGGCGTCGAATCTAGAAGATTCTGTAGCGTCTGGTAAATCTCGCCCATCAAATGTAAGTACAAAATAGTAGTATTAATACGTTTAGCTTTAGAAAAACATTTTGTATCCTATTATAAGATTATTCAGCTATCTTTCCTTGAGAACTATCTTATTAGATTATAATCTTAGCGATCCAAGTGTATTTTTTATTCAATTCTTATGAATATTCTTGCTATAGAGAAGCAAACATGTCTATAATTAGTTATGATATTAAGATTTCGATGTTTGAATTCATTTTACAGCTGAATTTCCTTGTACAATGTACATGAATGGGTTTTAAAAACTACAGACACAATCTTGCCCATCAGTTTTGGACTCATCTACTTTTATACAATACAGAATTTAATATTGTGTGATGATGTGCAAACTTTAAAGTTATATAGTTGTATTAGCAAGCTCAAAATCTTTTTGCATTTTCTTGGCTTTTTCTCTACTTTATGATTTGCTGTGTGGATTACATTACAATTTTGTACTGATTGACAGGTTTTGGAGTGTCGAGTTTGTGAAGACATTTTCCAACTTCAAGGAGACAAAGTGCCAAGACTTCTTCTCTGTGGCCACACCGTCTGTCATGATTGCCTCACACGCCTTCCTGTGCATGGACGAATAATGCAGTGTCCATTTGACAGACAAGCTACAGAGCTAAATGACTCAGGTGTATGGGGTTTGAAGAAGAACTTTGCTTTAATTGAGTTATTAGAAAAACTACAAGTATCAGCTGGCCCTTTGAAGACATCAGAGGAAGAAACCAAAGATGGTCGGGCCAGGTGTGATGAGAATGAAGAACACAAAGCTAGTGTTTACTGCACTGTATGTGGTACAGATCTGTGCTTGTCATGTTCAGAAAGTATCCATTCTACCAAGACATTGACAAGACACAAAAGAATTCCATTAGCTGAGAAACCTAAAGAAAAACCAAAATGTCCACTTCATTCTACTCATGTTATTGAGTTTACTTGCCTGGAAGAGGATTGCCGAGAGAATTCTCTAATGTGCTTTGTTTGCAAGGATTATGGAAGGTAAAATATAAAAACTACACTGCATCACATATATAATTTCTTGTTTCTAGCTCATGAAAATCTGCTTTAATGATTTTATTCTTTATTATCATAGACACCAGAATCACAAGCATGCATTACTAGAAACAGAAGCAGAGAATATGAGGTCATCTGTCACTAAAGCTATCCAGCACGTTAGGACATTTACAACTGAAGTTACAGAAGCATCCAAGAAGCTTGCTTCAGTAATAGAATCAATAGAAGGTACTTCTGCCAGTAGGCTTGGTACTGTAACTATTCTGTAGCTTTTGTGATGATAAATATGACAGTAATTTTTCTCACAATTAGGTGGAGCTGTGGTCCAAGAAAACGAACAAGGAGCTCTTGTCTCACAAAACATTCGAGGGACAGCAGAAGAAGCTCGAGCCAGAGTCCGTGCATTCTTTGATGATTTGCGTGAAACTGTTCATCGTCAGGAGGAAGCAGGACTTGCAGTTGTAGATAATTATGTCAGAGAAAAACTCTTCTCTTTGCGTCAACAGCAAGAAGATATGGCTGTGTTGATTGCCCAAGTAAACTCTGTTTGTTTTGAGTGTGAAAAATCCTTGCAAAGAACTGATGCAGAGGCAAGTAAAGTGCCTTATGTTGCAGTGGCACTTTAACACCATGTCAACATTGTTACACTTTTTTCTTGTGATTTCTGTAGGTCATTCAAGCTCGAAATAATGTTCACAATCTCCTAGAAACTGTGCAAGAGCAGCAGCAGCAGTTCATCAATATTGCACAGCTCTGTAATGCTGATTCTGGGATACCTGTGGCTTTTACAAAAGACAACAGAGTTCACATTGGCCCCAAGATGGAAATGAGAGCTGTGGCTCTTGGACTTGATGGAGCTGGCAAAACATCAATACTGTTTAAACTGAAACAAGATGAATTCATGTCACCACTTACAACTATAGGTGGGTAATGATGTGTGACTTTTGTTGACGTGACATTATGACTGATGTGACATCACATTTAAGAGATTTTTGAAATCTTGTGACTTGATATCATTATTTGTTTAGGGTTCAATGTTGAGACTGTGGAACACAAAAGCCTTAAGTTCACTATTTGGGATGTTGGAGGCTTACAAAAGCTTCGTCCATTATGGAGACACTATTACCTGAATACACAAGGTACTTCTTCTTCTCTAGAGCAGCTTGGAAAACAAAGAAACCTTGTTGCTGAAAAGGCTTTCACATAATCTCTGGCAGTTCTACTATGAAAAAGATTTCCTGCCTTAACAATTGCTTGATGTTTTACTTTGTTTCAGCGGTTATTTTCGTTATTGACAGCAGCAATGTAGAACGACTATCAGAGGCTCAAGATGAGTTAGCCAAGCTAATGGCAGAAAAACGTCTGAGAGATGCTCTGTTACTTATCTTAGCTAACAAACAGGTAAACTAGTTCTCTTTGATCTCAATTTGTTCTCAATTTGTTTTGACTTGCTTGTAGCCCAAGCTCTAAATTCCTTTAAAATGAAGTCTAATTAGATAGAGGACAAAATGTGCACTGTTGACTTCCATGTGGACCTGGTACAGTTGAATCAAACCTTTCAATGGTTTTAAAATTGAATACTCCCATCATATTTTTCAGGATCTTCCTACTGCATTGAGTGTGGATGTTCTCACTGAACGACTATCTTTGCATAAATTATGCTGTGGTCGAAGCTGGACCATCATGCCTTGCAATGCACACTCCTTAAGTGGATTACATGAAGGGTTAGATTGGTTGGCAAGACAGATGATGGCTGAGTTTGCGCAGTAGGTTGAACAGGAATTTCGAGGTTTGAGTTTGTGTATGACTTGGTTGACATTGTAACTGATAACTGAGTTCACACCATTTTGTATGCACAGTAGATTTATTTGCATTTTAAATTATTCAATTTGTCCAAGTACAATTCTACACTTTAAACAAGGTGTTGTAGTTTATTTTTGGACAGATGCTGTAAGTAGGTTGTAATTTGTTAAAAGAAATAAAATATAATTTGCCACTAAATGTCTTATGATTGCTATCTGTGCAGAGCTAAACAAGTACAAAAGGCAAAGATTATTCTGATCTTTTATTGATATGCACTCAATTTATTTATTATTCTGGAAATTTATTCAATAAATTTACAAATTTATTAATTTACAAAGATCACTTTGTCAAGGCCTATGACCCTGCCAGAGCTACACAGGAAGACCAACACAAACAGAGAATGACTGGATAGGTGTAAGACTGCAATAATGGTGACTCTATTTCTAGTAATTAACTACAAGATACTAGTAGCTGTGGTGGGGCCTGTTCAGAAACTCATAGCTGATTAATAACTTCCATATTTCTCAACCACAACTTTTGTGACTAACTCTATGATTGTGAAGTTCCAGTTTGTAAAAATAACATTACAAAGTACCACCTACATCAATGGTCTGTATGATATCTGTCTACATTACATGGATAGCTACACACAGTTAATGTTATTGGGATGATACCCCACTTGATCCGACTCCTATGATGAGTGATCTGTAAGAAAATGAACAGTTTGTCGTTTTATCCCAAGAAATGTTAATGGCTGATGGAGGCACATTTGGAATGCATCCATGGATATTACCTTTCTGTTAAATTCTCAAGTAGTAGCAATGTCGATTATGAAGGCCAAGCAAGAAACAGAAGTTAACACAATGATAAACACATATGCTGCATTACGAATCAACTCTGAGCGCTGAAAGAAATGAACCAAAAAGTTTAATGTAGTGTTATATATGCATACTTTTATTAGTAAGTTAAAGCTGGTAAGAGAAAAACAACAAATTAAACTGAAAAACTAACTTCATGCTATTTCAAGCTCCTAATGGGTTGATGTAGCAAACTATTAATCTTCATAACAAACCTCAGTTGTTGTTGTTGTGTTAGTTGTGGTGGGTTTTGGTATCTTGTCTTGGGTTTCAATATTGGCACTGTCTTCCTAATAGTAACAAACTCATGTTTCTGTTATAGTATTAGCTGCAGAGGCACATCCCAGTTAGCATGTATTAGTATTATATTGTAATAGCAATGAATGCTGTTCTGGTAACAAACCCTTTAACCTAGCAGCCTAAACTAACTTGATGACAAACCTTGGTTTGTGCAGTGTCATCTGAAGTCGACGTGGGTATTTCCATGCCTATATTGTCCTGGGGATCAACATTCACAGTGAAGGGAGCAAGTAATGGCTTCTTGTTGAAAAACAAAAACACTTCATAAAGGATGATGGCAAGGAAGAACAAGATGATGAAGACTGATAAGATGGCGAATCCTTGTGTCTTGAGTTCATCCAACATGCTCACTCCCAAGAAACAGTTGATCACTGGAGATTGTAAACTAGGGTTAGCAGTGAAAAATTGAAAGCTGCCTTTGTTAAAGATGTGTCAGTGGCTTGGCAAAATGTTATAGGTGAATCAAGGGTTGTGTAGCAATAGCATGCTCACCCCTCATCTCTCACCTCTGCAGTCTTGGGTTCAATTACTAGACTCAGCATTTTACGTGAATAGAGTTGTTAGATCAGTGGAGAGGTTGTTTCAGGGTTTGATAAAAATGATGGAATTGAAGGAAAAAAGAGGATGGGAAGGGAGAGGACAGAGATCATTTAGAAACTGGAATAAAGAAATTGAAAGAAAATGGAAGGAATGACATCAAACATTGACTTACAAGCAAGAGCAAGAACTGCTATCGCAAGGAATCGATGAGCCCAGTTGAACATGAAACGCCTGGAATTCACGATGGAAAGTTCATGAAATGTTGACTTAATAAAAATGCTGTTCTCTGATTCAGTGTAGACAAGATACTCACGAATCTGCATGTGGTTCAGGTCGAAAGAAGCCCAGGATAGGCTGGGCAACTGAAATAGCAATGATGAAGATCCCAAAGACAGCATGCCAACCAGCACTCTACAAATTAATAAATAAAAATAAAAACTTAACAAAACACTCAACAAAAAAAACATAGATTGACTACACTTACCTCAGACCAACCTCCCACATGAGCAAATATGATGATAACACTGATAATGGTCAACATTACCGTTGTCAACATACAACCACGATGAACCTAGAACCAGATGACAGTCATCAGCAATCATCCTGATTACATTAACTTTTTATTTTTTTGTTTGCTGAAGTTTGGTGCAAAAAGACTAGAAAAGGTTTAAATCCTGAATGAAACTGATGGGTCTAAATCATTAAGAGAGCACTTTTAAAGCTCCACCCACTTACTCAGCTGCCTTCTAGATACATAATTCATATCCAACACCACTTTTTGGTATTTGGATAAGGATGAAACACTCTTGCATGTTTGATACATTACCTGGAACCACAAACTACTATTCAAGACTCTCTTTTCACCCCAAGAGGACTTCATGTAGCGAGCAGTAAACATGCCGACAATGCCAAACCCAATCCAAGCCAAGAACATCAAACATGCTGATTAAAAAACACAAAGAATAGTGTCAAACAAAATAGAATTAACAATGAGCAATTGGCATTGGAACTAATACTTAATATCTCCTCCCCACTCCCACATCCATTATGATTGAAAGACATCTATGATGCTGTTGACTTATATTGAATAATAAATTTACATTTTAGATGATGCATCCCAAGATGAATATCTATGTCATCATCTAGCAATGGTCCATTTAATATTTGTAATTCTACATGGTTATTAATTAAGTGTGGAATAGTGTCCCCAGTTGACCTGTCAGCCATTTGTTGGCTGTTTGTAAGTATTTTGTTGGTCCTTTACTGGCCATTTGTTGGCTGTTTGTAAGTAGTTTGTTGGTCCTTTACTGGCCATTTGTTGGCTGTTTGTAAGTAGTTTGTTGGTCCTTTATTGGCCATTTGTTAGGTGTTTAATGGTAGTTTGATGGTTTTCTGCTACCTAATGCTTACATACTTACCATGAGTTATCAAGAGTACATAGTCTCCGCCCTCTACCTCCAGCTTTATAGACACATTGACCATGCGATAAGACCTGTCTTTCCAGTCATGTTCAATGATATCATTATCTGTTTATGATATTACAATATACAATGCATTAAACTAAACTATGGAACGCACAAATACATGGACAATTAAAGATCTAATGTTAGTACTGATCCTCAATTAAATCTGAATCTAAATCTATTATGTTAAGTGAACAAAAACAAGTTTACCAGATTTCCAGCACTAGTAGCAAAGGTAATGGAATGTTAATATATGACATTTGCTCTATGATGATAAATGGTACATAATTAAAAAAGCAAGCTCACTTTTTACTTTGCCCCTTGCAAATATCAAGTAAAGTTTATTGTGCAGGTCATACTTCATGTATTGTGTAGGAACTTTAAGCCTCCGAAAGCTAGAATTGAACAATTTAATTAAAAATTGAGGTTAACATACTGTAAATCTCAAAAAGTACACTGTAGGGGGCAAATAAATATTGTTGATAATATTAGGGCTATATTAATTAATTATTTTACCTGCATTTTATAATCCCATCTGAATAAACAATTGCAATAGGCTGCACTCCTTCTGGAGTCTTAAAAATACCACAGACATGTTACTTTATAATTATTTGCTATTATTGCATCATAATTGAAGAAAACCTGCAAATAATCACTCAACGCTTTCAGATGTAAAACCATTTCTGGCTTAACGCCCACAAGAACAAGCCTCCACTACCATTTGGGGGCATTTTCAAAACTTTTTGAATAGGAGTCCCCCCACCCCCTCAGGTGATCAGAGCAAAGACGTCAAAGCATCCAGTGAACACAGCATTTGCAATTGTCGCATTTACTCCACCAATTATTAATTAAATACTTACTGGTCTAGTCTCTGACGGCTTTCTATGGCCGTATACTGAGTAATGGCCTACTGAACCCTTGTAGCATATCACACTATCTGTACCACTCTGCAATAGAGTACAATTCCAGGATTATATAAACATGGTATAAACTTCTGTTCATATATTTCATTCAAATTCCAGTAAGATTTGAGATCACTAAAGATAAGCTTGCACATGACCATCATTGAAAATGAATACTGATATTCATATTCCCCTTAAATGCTTAAAAATTCTCTGTGATTTCTGCTTCTCATGCCTGGCCCCCTGGAAATTCTAAACCTCTCTGTGGGGCAACAGGTCAGGGGCTTTGGGATTTTTCTAGGAAGATGGCATAGTTAATTAGATTGTATCTTACCATAGCAGCTTTGTCATTGAAGCCAAGTGCAACGTAGTCACTCTTTGCACTCATAGCAAAGGTTACACCATCTTTATCAGGTTTATACGTGACAAGATAGTCACAATCTCTGGAGGTTTTGCAGCTTTCAGGAAACGCAACACAACCCTTTGTTTTAGGACACCCCAATTTGTCAACCTTCAAAGAATAATACCATATAACTTTGTCTGTCAATTCTACAATATGTGGTATTACACACACGACATATCTGGATACATACTGTTACAGTGCCCTTTAAGCCTGAATTGTCCTTGTCCTTCACTTGCAATGGTATAGACACATTGTACATACGATAAGACCTATCTCTCCAGACATGTTTTGAAATATCACCATCTATCACAAGGCATAATATACTCTGTAGTAACTGTATTATTCACATTCCTGAGGGGGGGAGGCTCCTATACCTGAGGGGACACTAGGCTCACTTGAGCTTGACAAGGAACATTTGTAAGACATCTTTGTAGTGAGAGTTCAGGGATAATCAGTTCAGGGACAGCAGAGTGAATTTTGGATTGCAAGGTTAAAATTTAAACTTTCTGAATAGAGTAAGAACTGAGACAATAATTATTACATAATTGTAAGAAAAGAAAAACAACCTTTACTGAAGATTCTTCTTGGATTGAAAGATTTGCAATTTTGTTTTCAGTTGTCATTTCATGACACAAACTCATTTGTAACACTGTGTAGTCAAAGTAATTTAATTAAAAAAAAACATTGGCAAAATTATTGGTGGCTATAGACTCCCAGCTCCCTAGTGCTATTGATAAGTTCAGGAATAAAATCTCAATGTTTAGTACTACCTTTCATTTGGCCTCTTGCAAAAATCAAGAAGAGTTTATCATTCAAGTTGTACCTCATTGATGCTGATGGAGCTTTAAACCGTTTAAAACTGGGGAAACAAAAATAAAACAAAATATATATTCTGATTGTTAGATAAAAGAAGCAGTCTCAAAACTGGATCCATACCTTCCAACCCTGCCATCTTCTTACCTGCATTTTATAACTCCATTCTCATAAACATTTGCGACTAACTTAATACCAGGTGGATCCTTGAAAAAGCACAGCACAAATGTCATCAACAAAACATTTCATTTTTGTTTTAATAACTTTAACAGGGAAGAGAAAAGACTACAGGTCCATCCAGGAGATGCCCCTTGGAGCAGATTTTGTATAACTGAAAAAGCTTGCCATGATGTTTTCTGGAATTTGGCCATGCCTTGACAGTATCATGACATTGTTTTTATCATGAGCTTTTTACAGTCATAAATCTGCTCTTTCAACTCTTACATATTTGAACATTACTATGTGAAGTATTTTGATGTACTGAATAACTTACTGGGACTGTCTTGGTTGGTTTATTATGACCCTTTAATGAGTAATGTCCCATTGACGTTCTGCTCTTTGCTTTGAAACATATCATACTATCACCACCACTCTGAAACAAAAATGACAAATTAACTGAATCCACTTGGTTGTAATGTTTTGCCATTTCAGACCATGTGTCAAATGCTTGAGAATTCAATTCTTTGTTTGAGGGTCATACATATTAACATACAGTAATACTCGACTCAAGTGCTACCAAGAAACAAAGAAGCAATACTCAAGGGAATGAAATATGGTTTGAAATATGGGAAAACAAATATGCCCAAGTGGATTTAGTCTATTGGGTTATGCTTGAAACCCTTGAAGAAAGAGAAAAATGGTTTTCATTTATTGGAAATAGGTCATTCAAATTGTTGACAAAATTTCTTTTGTAACCTCTTCCCCCAATGGTATATAAAATGACAAATGCCTAGTTGCAATACCCTCTTTTATTGGTCTAAAATTAAATACTATACCAGTCTGATTACTGGCACTTGTTTTGACCTAATCCACTAATTCTTGCCATAAGCTGTGTTAATTCCTGGCATTTTTAGTATTTCTTCAACTTTTATCTCTAATTGTCGTCATTATCAAGTGTATGTGACTAAACAATTATTACCATAGCAGCCTTGTCATTGAATCCAAGTGCTACATATTCATTTTTGGCACTCATTGAAAAGTTGACACCATCTTTATCTGGTACATATGTGACAAGGTAGTCACAGTCTTGGGAAGATTTGCAGCTTTCAGGGAATGAAAAACAACCTTTTGACTTTGGACATCCCTCTTTATTTACCTGAAAATCATGTAATATACATTTAAATTTGGCATATTCTGTGTAATACTTCTTACATCAGTTCACTGGTCAAACACAAAGCATTCAGTTGAGGTTGCAAGGTCATTTCAAAGGATTCACACCTTTAATGGAATGCTTGATCAGTGAGCTGATGTATGGAAAGTGGTCAATATATAGAGATTACTTCATGGAAAGTGCACACGTATGGTTTTTATTCCCTTGTTGTTTTGTATCATAAAACTCACTCACTTGAGGACTCACTCATTTGTTTTATGATACTTCAAAACTCGTGAATAAAAACTGTACAAAGTACTTTCAATGATGTTTTCTGTTTATTTTATACATACCAAGATTTTTCATTTAAACTGAACTTTTAAAATAAAATTGTCTCTGTCTTTTCATCTAAATGAGCAAAATGTGAATCTCTCTTTCTTTGTTTTTGTACTTCAAGTAATCTTTCAAGAGCTTCATATCTCAACCAGTTTTCTCTTTCGTGTTCTTGTTTTCTGAATTTCATAAATCTTTGAATTAGTGAATAAACTGAGCTGAAATAACAGCTACAATGAACTTTGTTTTGTAAACATGAGGCAAACATAGCTTGTTTGTGACAAATAATTATAGCTTGTTTATTTTTGTTGCAAATGAAGTAACTCCTGATTGGACATATCCTTTTTCTCACACGTGAAAAAAGCCATATGCAGCTTCTGATTGCACATATTGTTTTTCTCACACATGAAAAATTGATACCTGCATTCTGATTGGCAAAGATTGGTAAACAAACGAAAATCTATTGAATTGGCTTTTCTATTAAATCTTGATATGTATATGATAAAGAGCTTTATATTATATGTCCATTTATCCACTGATGTCAGTTTTTACTTGATTACACAAAGGATTAGTGCGAGATAGAATACATCATCATAAATAATCTGCATGATTGATTTATGCTGTGGTATTAATAACAATCATTATACCTCCAGGGGTGTAACCATTTCAAACAAGCAAATACCTAAATAAAAGCAGATATAATAATTAGGACTTTATTACTGAGTAGATGATGCCATAATATTAAAGACATGATTAATGTAATTAAGTTATTTCTAAGATCCTTGGAAAAATATGCCAGGAATATAAAAATAAACATGATTAAAATTTCATGTTGTTTTGGCATTATCATATCCAAACAGATCACAGCTAAAAGATAATAAAACTATGCACAAATGACAGGCGTAAGGCAAATATATTTGACTATCAATATTTATTAGTGTTATTAGAGAACATTAAAGTTAATAACCTAAGAAAATAAATAAATAAATAAGATGATAATTTGTAATTAGTACAAAAGAGAAGCTTAACTACCGATGCATTCTTTATTTTAATCTTTCCTAAATTCTACCAAAACCTCCCTTCCAAAACCCTGATACAAGTTAAGTCTCTTTTCTTATCACTTACCAAGCAGAAGAGCGAGATGAAACTGCATACTGAAGGACAGTTTAATGGTCTGTTAGATAGACGACACTTGACAAGACCTCAACTACAAAACAACCTCATCGTGCAACACATCATGCAGCTGCCGAAATACTTCCGAACAACTTCGGTAACTACTCGGAAGTTCTCGGAAGTGCGATTCCAAACATTAAATGTTGACGTTTTTCAGTGATCTAAGTTTCCAGATTTTACAGTGCTAATAACCTTGAAAATTGCTTTTACTCTACTGACATACTGTAGTACGTCTAAAAGAGACTTGCATTAGTATTTGGATTCTTGACCGAGTTTCTTCCGACGTCTGCCAATCTGGTCGAATACCAACACAGGGATCTCACAGTTGTAGGAGGTTGAAATTAATTTATTAATCATTAATAAAATATATGTTTCGATGATCCCAAAAACAGAAAGTGAAAAAATACAAAAATCTTTTAAACGGAAAAAGAACGCAAACAAGGAAAAACAGAATTCAATTCTTTTTTATTTATTTTGTCGATAGTCCGGTGTTTTACATCTTAAAGATACTATATTTAATTAATTTCATTTGATCTTTGATGGATTTTTATCAAAACTACTTATTTCATGAAAGTAGCCAGTCAGGTCCATGATACCGCAGATACGGTTACGGTACGCAGGTGCCCTTCCAAAGAAGGGCAGCTCGCTGGGTCCTCTCACGTTACAATCGTCAGGACAGTGTCACAGATATGATACAAGAATTG
>JAAAQI020104997.1:0-16145 GCA_011800005.2 Stichodactyla mertensii | reverse complement strand
GAGGTATTGGCCTCCCGAAATATTGTAGTAAAATTTCAAGACTTTCACTATGGTGTACTGAATTCTTCTACCATTTACTTATACCATTTTATTTGATATATCAGCGGATGTCATAATGAAGATAAAAAGAAATAGCGCACAGGAAGATCTTAAACCGGTCAGTAACATTTTATATACACACAACTTGACAGCGCGCGAAATACCTCGCGTGTCCGCGAGTGGTCTTCCTGTGGTCAGATGCAGTGTTGACAGCTTGAACCTATCGATGAACGAATATCAGCAACATCGACTCACGATTACTTTATTCCATTCTCTCTTCTAACCAGCTGCAATAATCCTTTTAAATTATAAGTATATCAGAGGAGAAATTTTATGGGAAACAGCCGCTATCGGCTTAGCGCGCGGAGTGGGCGTCTTCGCGCCAGATATGGAAAGGAAGCCCTTCTAGTGTCACCACAAAAGAAAAAAAATTATTCTGCGCACGCCATTAAATTAAAACACAGTATTTCTAAATTTTAACACTTATAAATTTGCTTTGTGTATTTTACGACTGTGGGCAATGACAGCTGGTTTTTGGAAAAAATATCACATGCGATCTGTACATTAGTTTATGCACGTGGCGAAGACATCCGGCAATCTTCAGGGTGTGCCAAACGAATCGCACGGAAAGACATTCTCAAACACGCTTTGATATCGAAAGCTTGCATTTACATTTTTCTTTTTTCAAAATTCGAAAGTATACTACAGCATATTTTTCTTTTCTCAGAGACAATTTGAAAATATTTTGTCTAGCAAAACCAAATGTTTTTTTCTTAGCTTCAAATATTGAAACAGTGACAGTATCGTATCAATTGCTCAGGAGCTTGTACGAGGGACGATTTCTTTTTCTGTATATCCTTTTTTCTTAATTTCTCAAGCCAAAAAGACAAAAGATTTCAGCTGAGAGCTGCTGTTGACAGGAAGTGGACTTGAATATCCTTTCGCGCTTGACTTCAGACGTGACGTGTTTGGACTCAAACTGCTCAGTCAACGATTGAGTTCCGTGTAGAAAACAAACTTAAACGTAGACTTTGCGTGTGGTAATCTTCAAAGTTTTAAAAACTATGAAGGCAAATAACGTCGAAGAAGAGAAAGCCCGACCAGTTAAGTTAGAAACAGAAATTAAGAATGGTATCAGACACACTTTCGAAGCGTTACAAATCTCAAATGGAAGGAATTCTTTGGCAGGCGAAGTTGCCAAATCCAAGCTTCAAGTTCTCTGTGCGACGATAAGTCGAGATTTAGGAATCCCGTACTCTGCCGATGATTTGAATGTTAACTTCAAAGAAGACAAGAAAAGTCTCTCTGTTACCGAATTTGTGGAGTACTTAGAAGAACAGCTTCTGCCTAAAGGTGAGAAATAATTAGAAAACCCTTAATGTGCTTGTTGAAACGGGTGCTTCAGCTAAAATGTAAAATAAACAAATTCAAACAGTGACTTCATGCCAGCTTCTATGATGATATTGGACATTTTACAATTTTTATTTGAGGTTATTTTCAAAGCCAAAATTTTTTGCCGTTCTTTAACCTATCGTTTAAAATTTATGCTGGAAAGTAAAATTAACTTAACAATTGTCAGAGCTTGTCACTTTATAATCTGCTTTTTTCAATATGCTTCATTAAGTATTCAGTGATTAATATTCTCCCGGTTATCAAACCGAATTTTGTTGCTCAAAAACTTATTAAAACCAGACTGTAGGTTTAAATAAGCTTAAATTTGTTCTATGTACAACCTATATAAATTATTTGCCTTTTAACTTCCTTATATTGCTCTTGTCATACCTTTTTTCTTTTTATAAAATGAATGATCAAAAACTTAATAATGCTATGATATTCATGCCAGCTATAAGATGAGAAATTACAAAGTTTATAGACTATTATCTTATGACCCAATGAACCAGGACTGTCTCAACAATGAATGGAACATTAATTCCCATGTATTATTAGAAATAAAGAAATAATAGTTTTTTAGGCTTTTATGAATAATAGCCTATAATCTACTAGCTTTCATGACAAAATTAGTGGTCAACAATTGTACATCAATTTGGATACTATTTTTAAATTTTCATTTTGTACACATTTTTGTTCTTGCTGTTTTTAAATTTTTGCTTTTAGATTGATAGTATTACGATAATATTTTTTTCAAATTATAAATGATGATATGATAGCCTTTTTTCTTTCAAATCTTTTAGATCTTGGTTCTAGCAAATATTTATTATGATGTCAAAGCTGTCTCTTGTATTTTAATCATAATTGACCTACAAATCCTGAGCTTTTGATAAGGCATATGCTTTCTTGATAAAATATGAATAGAAGTGATTATGTTAAAACTTTTACATTCTTGGTATGAGATGGGTAGTGGCAGATATAGCAGGGAGGGTGCAAAACACAAAGCATACATTAGAGGCTGCAAGGTAGTTTTTCAAAGAATTATTCAAATTTGTACCTCGCACCTTTCATTTAATGTTTTGTAGTTGATCACTGAATTGATGTGTGCAGGGGTGGATCCAGGAATTTTTCAGGGAGGGGTGTGTCCACAGGATTTTTTTGAGGGAGGGGTGCACCATTTATGTTCAGGACCCAAGCACCAAAAATAGATAATTAATAATAATAAAGCGATAATTGACTGTAAATCACTCATCTCGGGGGGGGGGGGGGGGTGCAAATCCCCTGCACCCCTCCACTTGATCCTTCCCTGAAAGTGGTCAATCCAGGGGACTATTTACATGAACAAGAGGGGGTTGGAGGAGGACAGTTTACTGGATGAAGTGCATGGTGAGTAATTTTCAAGTACCAAAAAAAAGCTTGGCCAGTGAAAATTTCCTGATCAAGATAGGGGAGAATACTTCATGCTTAAGACATTGACATTAATTGCTATCTTTTTTAAAATGAATGAAGCTTTCAAGTACTCTCTACATTTTCCTCTAAGGGAGTGATAATCTAGATGCTGAGAAACTTCATCAGCTGTACTGGTCAATCGTCAGGCAGGCATCATTCAAGCGAGAAGATCACGCACTCAGTGAAGATGATGCCTACAAACAGTGGTTGATATTCAACACTTTAGATATCGATGAAACCTCCAGGGTACATAAGGAAGAGCTAGGGCTGCTTCTAGAGAAGGTGTCACATGCCATTGGGAAAATATGGAACCCCTCTCCTCTCAACCAGTCTTATGATAATGTGGAGGAACTGACATTTTGGCAGTATTTGGAATGCCTGGAAAAGCACTACCTGGCAGGCACTACCAGAAGGTAAATGGGATACACTTTTTTTCATTTTATTTTTTTCATTAATATTCCTGTTTTTCCCTCTTGCTTTCCTTATCCTTGTTTACTGTCCTTTTTTCTGGGGGCATTTATTCCATTTCGTTTTCTATTTGTATCCGATTTTCTTTTCTTTTTTTTAGAGAGGTGGCAGGTTGGCACACCTTGGTTTAGAAAATTTGATCAAAATAATGTTTTTCTATGATATTCCCCTCTCGTTTGTTTCAGAACCCTAATTTTGATTGTTTTTTTGTGGTCTATTTTCCCCTTTTAAAATACATCGAACAGTTACATATTCGATAAGGGGTTATCAAAAACTGTTTTTTAATATCCATTTACGAGCAACCCAGAAAATGTTGGGGTTACAATTTACGTCATCATCTACTTACACAGGTGAGATTAAAGTGCACAGGCCATTTTGTGGCTTTAAATAAATGAAAGTCGATCTGTCGATACTATAAGTTGATGAATAATCAAAGTGGTTTAAATATCAGGATTTGTTCTGATAAAAAGCACCTGAAATGGTAGTATAAGTAGGCTCATGCAACCAACCAAGTGGTTTATTTGTGGCTGTTTGATTGTGTTTACTTAGTGATCGTATTATATTAGATCGATACTGCTTACACTACGAAATACAGCGATTTCGTACGAGAGGGAAACATACGGTACGGCAAAAGCGCGGTAACGTACTTTACCGCAACCGAACTACGCGCTTTGTGATTGGATGATTTACACCCAAACAATGGGAAGCCATTTCAGTGTTACGGCATGCCGTACCGTGTACGTGCGGTAAGTCAGTAAAGTACGTTTCCCACTCGTACGAAGACCGCTATATTAGCCGAACTCTTGATGGCGTCACCACTTATACAGTCTGTATCGGACACACGGTGCAATGTGCTGGGGACATCGAACTTGCAACTTGTGTGGAACTCTACGGTAACACATTACGCGCAACAAAATTCATCCTGTGGAAGCGTTTGTTGTATTTGTGAAACGTCACGGCACGTGGCACAGACACGGTACAGGATTGACAGCATTCCAGTAACAGCGCGCGAGATCACTGTCCTTCCAATAAAACTGCTTTGATTTGGCACCATCACGGTTACAGCAAAGCACGTGTTTCCCGTGAGTTTTTCAAAGTCGTGCAAGAAGTGCTTCAGTTCTTCGACTACATCGCAATGGAGCGTCCTCTGAATCACCTTGAATAAAACTAGGCTCCAATAATATTTTGTCAACATATTTCTTGATAGTGTTTTCCAAGAAGCGTTAGAAGAGATCGTGGATTTTGTCGTCAACGAGATTTTAATGCAAGGTTACCTGATCAAGAAAGGTCACATGGTCAGATCAGTCAAGAACCGCTGGTTCGTGCTGAAACCAGGCCTTCTATCTTACTACACCAACCGCGCCTGCTCCGACAAGAAAGGAGAGATAGTTATTAACCATGACACCAAAGTTGCTGCCATTCCAGACTCTAAGAAATATCGTTTCAGCGTTACTTGTGGGAGGACCAAGACCATTTATGATCTGGAAGCGAGAGATCAAAGAACTAAGCAGGAATGGTTGGTTACTCTGCAAAAGGCTATAGGTAAAGAGCTTGATTGTTGTTGTTTGTCTTTCCTTTTACTTCCTTCCTTCCTTTTCTCCTTTTCTTCTCTTTTTTCTTTCTTTCTTTCTTTCTTTCTTTCTTTCTTCCTTCCTTCCTTCTTTCCTTCTTTCTTTCCTTCCTTCCTTCCTTCTTTCTTTCCTTTTCTTCTCTTTTCCATCCTCAGCCTTTCTATCAAATCTTCATTCAAAAACAATAGATTCGAAAACTTTTCTCCTTTAATTACTTAATCATTTTGTCACTAGCTTTTTAATTCAAAACTTTTCTCCTTTATTCAATTACAATAAATATATTACCACTTTATGATCCATAGAGAATAGTGGAGGACAAAGTGTCCAAAGAAAGGAAAGACTTCAAAGAAGGCTTGAAAGAAATGACAGAAGACTCGCCAAACTCGAAGAAGAACGAAAAAAGAGAGAACAGGAAAACTTGCTGTTGGCGCAGCAAAAGGTGTGTTAAATTTTTTAATTTTTTGTTGATACGCACGAGCCAGGTCTGTACAGTTTCCCGAGCAGGCACATTGTGCTTTTCGCTAGAATGCTTTGGACAGAAGATGAAAAATGCCTTTTGAAAATAGTCTTTAAATTCGACAGAACTTGAAAATCTAGAAACGTTAAAAAATTCATGTTACGTTTTTCTCATCCTTGCTTGCCTTTGCTTGGTTTTAGGAGTTGGAGCTTCTTAGACAGAAGTATTCAGATGCCGAAGCACAAGCTTTACTCGAAGCAGAAAACTTACAAGAAGAAGTTCGTCGACGTGAAGAATTAGAAAAACTCCATTTAGAACTACAACAGCTCTTGTTAGCAGAGAAAGAAGCTCGAGAGGCCGAGGCGAAAGCGAGAGCCTTGCAGGAAGAATTGCTGGCGAACGAGAAGAAACGTCTAGAAGAGATGGAAAAGATGAAACTAGAGAAGGAAAAACTGTTACAAGATGAGTTGAAGATGAGGGAAAGTCTAGAAGAGAGACAGAAGCTACAGGATAAACTCCTTGAAGAGGTAAGAGAAAATACTTACAGACTTTTCTCGGTGACTTTTTGAAATCACCCGGGGAAAATATCAATCGCACACACGAAGACAGTGAGAAGTAACCAAGTTATCATAGATATTTTTTTTACCACATTTCAAAATTTTCTCTCTTTTTGATTGGCTGAGAGCCGTGGGAAATAAGAGTCTATACCACGGTGGTGAGTTTGCGCGCGCTGATATTTTCCGAGTCCACGATGAGCGGAAAAAAAAAAATTAAATTTCGTGGTAAAAAACAAATTAACGATAGTTTCTTGTGGTATGTCCTCTTATTTACCACGGTTGGCGCCATCTCATCGTCAAAATTGTTAAGTGGATTCACAAGGCTGCGCCTCGTGGATCCACAACAATTTTGGCGATTGGTGATCACGCCAACCGTGGTCTCTAAGAGGACATACCACAAGAAACTATCGTAAATTTGTTAAGTATACACAATCATTCAATCGTAAGCCCAACGAGGTAATTAAAGTTTGGGCTGTCAAAAAGCGATAATTAATCTAGTTTTATTCAACGACTATGTGTCAACAAAATCCTACAGACTCTTCGTCCGTTGCACAGTCTCTCTTACATTCTAATTTTACGTCCCCACAGGAAAGGCAGAGACTTGAAGCCCTCGAAAAAGAACGTCAGGCTGCCG
The DNA here is from genome assembly GCA_011800005.2 of Stichodactyla mertensii. Taxonomy (NCBI): domain Eukaryota; kingdom Metazoa; phylum Cnidaria; class Anthozoa; order Actiniaria; family Stichodactylidae; genus Stichodactyla; species Stichodactyla mertensii. Next base: position 9,581 of record JAAAQI020104997.1, on the reverse strand, counting down.
AACAAGCGATGAAAGAAGCAAACGAAAAACTAGAAGCTGCGCAAGAAGCATCGCGCAAAGCCGCCGAAGAAGCCAAGAAAAAAGCGCGCGAAATCAAGACATGCACCGGGCTGGCGCGTCCTGTTGGACCACATACTCCGGCCTTTGTAACTCACAGAGGAATTGGAGCATTTTGTGAAGAGGATTTTGAAAAACTCAAGAAAAGACAGAAAATTCCACCAAGTGTTTTGCCCAAACCGAAAAGACCGATTGCAAATGGTGAAACAGAAAGCGCTGAAGAAAATGGGGCTCATATCGAGGAAGAGGGAAATGAGGTTAGTCTTCCAGACGATGCAGATATAAAACTAGAAGACGAAGCCCAAGACGAAGTGCTCGAGAAAAATGAAGAACAGCAAAAGGAAGAGTCTTCGAAAGAACTTGTAAATAATGAAAACGAAACATCAAAAACTGAAGATGACGAGGATGCTGGAAAACCCGAAAGCGAAGAAGCTGCTGAGGAGAAAATTGCAGAGACTCTTGAAAACTCTAAAAAGGAACAAGACAAGCAAGATAGTGAAGTAACACCACAAGAAAATATTGATGAAAACTCAGAAAAGGAACAAGATCAAGTACAAGCTAGCGAAGCAACACCACAAGGAGAAGCATCTGAAAATTCAGAAAAGGAGAAGGACGCAGAAGCGAGCGAGGCAAAGCCCTCGAAGAAAGAAGAAGAAACCAACGGTGAAGCAAATAAAACAAATAGTCCAAATTCCGATAGTACTGATGCTGTTGAAAATGGTGTTCCCTTAGAAGCGAAAACAGACGAAGAAAGTTTAAATCAACTTGATACACCTACGAAGACAGAAGAATCTACAGTTGATCAATCATAGAATTAAGCGTAATAATAGACGTAAATAGAGAGGTCGAAGGGATGTTTTCCCGCCAAAACTGCTCTCGAGCTCAACCCAGTATGAAAGATAATAATAAGGATGGTAAACACTAAATCGAACACCTCACATCATAGTTTCAAGTGGTTATGAAGGATCCTCTTGTTTTTGGGTCTGTTTTCTACGAGATGCTGCGCAAACGCTCGCCTTGAAGCTCAAAGAACCAAAGCTTCCATTCACGGTGCAAAAGCAGAACTGTAGAAAATATCAGGACGTAGATTTATTTATTATTCATTCATATATATCGTTAATCCATCTACAGCAAAAACGGTTAAGAGAAATCTTAAAAAGCACTCAAATATTTCTGTCTAGTTGAGCAGGAGTTCATTACTTGAAGTGTCCATAATTTGCAAGTTACATTCCTCGATAATTTATTTTTGATGTAATTATCGCGAAAGAAAAGCTCTTTAAAGCAATTATCTTCGGAATAGATCCCTTGCAGCAATTCCCAAAAAAGTTCAATTTGGAGGACAAAACAACAGAATTTTTCTCTCCTGAGAAACGAAGACTGAAAATATTCCACTGTTTTGTCCTCCAAATTGAACTGCTTTGGGAATTGCTATGAGGGATCTATACTATATCTTCATATGCGAAGGTCCTTCTGCGGGTATCTCCAGCTGATGGACATATCTAGTAAAGGACTCCTGCTTTAAGCTATTATTCACGTCACGTCATATCAGAGATACAGCCATGTTAGTTGAATATCGTCTGCTTACTCTACCCTAATTGACATGGCTGCCATATTTTTCGTTTCACATTCTTATGAATATCGGAATATTTGATTTACTAGCTAAAATTGTGGTGCAAAAAAAGATAATTTCATTTGCCATTTGCATCAACATCACTGACTTAATAACGTTTGCGCGTCAAGCAAGCTATGTTAACCAATACCTTCCCAAGCATTACATGCAAAGAAATACTTCTCAATGGAATGACACGTGGAATGAAGGGGGGGAATATGGCGCCAAAGCTGAAAAGATCTTGTGTTCATTTGGGTCCTCAAAGGATTGATTCTAAAACTAAGTTAATAATTTCAAATAAAATTTATAACGACTAGTTTTCCCGCGGTTTCGGCGACACTCGCCGATGTCATTTTACACTCATTGATAATGACACCGGCAAGTGTCGAAACGTCGAGAAAACCGGTTATTAAATGTTTCAAACCAAAATGTTGAGTTAATAAATAATTGTTTTAAAAAGCCTGCATGTTGCATGTTAGCGATCGACAAAGTAATTAATTTCAAATTGTGTGAATATAACTTAAAGAATGTGAATTTTATTAAATTGTATGCGTTATGTTTCAATTAATTCATTTTTAAGCAAATTATTTGTGCGTGTGCTCAGTATGTGAGGAGAGTTTGTTAGATCCGTCATTCTTTCCTTTGCTACTAGGGATTTTCTCTTTCTGGTTTTCCTCCCTCCGTAAAAATTTAACATGACTTGTGACATGACATGAATCCGTGACTTGTTCACGGTTCACTCATAAAAATATACTTTTAAGCAACAGAAAAAGTGATAGAAGTCAAAGAAATGTCAGTCGTTTCGTGCCAACAAGCGTGATTTAGCAGTCTCGCGTTCGTACCTCTCCTTCGAGAACTCGGAAGCCGCATGGGCTATTCCCTTATGGTCCTCCTTGTGTTAACTAATTTTTTCCTAAATTCGCTAATCTTTTGAGCTGTGTACATTACAATAGCAATAGCAATAGGACAATTTTGTGAAAAGCTGCGCACAGTATTTAGAACACGTTTTGTGTGATTGTGAAAACTTACAGACCGCTACATGTACGTGAAATGACTTGTGATGGCTCCGTGTGTGACCAAGCATCTTTCGAGAATGTCTTCCGTACCGTAACCGCGTCTCTACACTGTCATGAAATATATATGCTATCCACTTTGTATTGAGAACGGACGCCAATAAACCATAAACCACGAACATTATTAATGACATTCGTACGATCAGCTTTCTTTCATCTGTTCTTCGCTTGAAGGAAGAGCAACATCAAAAAACATCTGCAGCCATGCGGTAACCCGTTCTGAAAAACAAAGTAAAAAAAGATCCAACCTTATCAACAACTGAAGACGTTCATCCTTGAAAATTGATTGTGATGTCATATGACGGCTTTTCATTGGTTAATTTTAAACGAATTATGACGTCATAGGTTTCTTATTGGTTGATTGTAATTAATCTAATAATGTTACCGGTGTAAGACCGCTTCTTATTGGGTGATTTTAAACTAGTTATCATTACGTCATAGACGTAAGACGGATTCGAATTTATTTATGACGTTATAGATGTAAGACAGGTTCTCATTGGTTGATTCTAATTAATCTAATTATAACGTATTGGAAGTATAACGGCTTATAATTGGTTATTATTACGTCATAGACAAGATGGTTTGTCATTGGATGATTCTAACCTTATTTGTTATTACGTTATAGTCATAAGGCGGTTTCTCATTGGCCAATTCAGTGTAGCTTGATTATGATGTCATAGTGGTACGCAAAGAATTCTTGACCAAAAATGCAAAGAATTTGTGAAGGCAAGTTTATGAACGGAAACGTCTAATATTTGGCACGTTAAATATATTACTCAAGTCTTCCTAAGCGTTTAGGCGAGTTTTATATGATATACTATAAGTGTATCGAATACTTTTGCTTTCATTTTCGAATTCAAGTGAGTCGTCATACATTTTCTCATAGTTCATGTCAGTCACCAAAGCGCAACGGAGGGCTTTATTTTGCCAGCTGTCTCATGATCTTTTGAAAAAGTTTTTCAAGCTGTCCCATGCCTCTTGTCTCAGGTCTTGCATTCTCCATAAAAATATACAAGGATTGGCACATGACGGTAAAAACATGAGTATTTCGCAGATTGACAAGTACATTTCCCAGTCTTTGTCTGATATCTCAATCCCGAGGCCCTGAAAAATTGCTATTGCTATAAGCGGGCAATAGAAGAGCACGTCAAAGCAAACCACCACGAACAGTGTTTTTAGAGACCTGCTGTATTTGGTAATGTTGAACTTCTCGCTCTTCACTTTAGTTTCTTCGTTTGCTGGCGCCTGACTGACCTGCTTTTGGAGTTTTCGCAAAGTCATGATAGAGATAATGTAACAGGTTTTCGACACGATGAAGAAAACAACGCCCAAGCTCGCAACCACTCGAAAAACATTAGTTTTACTCTCAAAATTGAGGGAAACCGCTATTATAAAAGACGAAGCCCAAGCGAAAATAAGAAACTTTATAACTCGTTTTACCGTTACTAAACTTCGATACTTTGCTTTTGAACGGACGGCAAGACATCGGTCGAAACTAATGGCGGTGATATTAAACCCGGCCACAGTTGTTAGCCCATATAGCACGCTTTTGGAGACCATTCCCATGATACAAAATAGTTTAAACGACTCTGCTTTTTGTGCTGTTATAATCCAGGTTGTGTAGGCTGGCTCCACTAAGGATCCCATGCAAAAATCCTTGAGCGAGAGTCCGGCAATCAGGATCATCGAGGGCTTGTGTAATGAAGGGGATTTCCAAATCGTGCGGATGACCAGACCATTGAGACCGGACGAAACTATGCCAGAAATGATGTGAACTACTGTCAGGAATAAGTAGAGATGGCTTGCATAAATATCTTGGTGAAACACGAAGAACTGGCAGGTTTTTCTCGTTGACATTTTGAAAAAGGTCGTGAAGGAAATCTTACATGCGAAGGCAGTGATAAAAGACTGAGATTAAGTTTAAGTCAACAAGCGATGACTGTTCTATTTCTGTTGACGGCTGTACTGTCAACAATATCCTGAATTCTAACGATATGGGCACTAGGTTTAATTAAAGTACTTCAAATAAAAAGAAAATAGATTGGAAACTTCACAGTTAAAAAAATTGAATTGTTTTATTTGGGTATTTAAAACGCGTTCATATCATAGAACTGCTGTGAGTTTTGAAATCTGAATAACAATGCACCAAGTGCAATAAAAACGGATTTAAAATGTAGCGGTAAGTCACACGGTGAAGGGCAGCTGATATGATGTGTCAAGTTAAATTTTAAAGTTTCTATTCAAACTGGTTTACCACTTGTGCAGAAAATTTATTTAAAGAAAATCTTATTTGGTCGTGCACTGCACCTCTGACAGGCATTCTCTCTTTGTGTATAATATCTAATTAATTCTGAGCTTGAACTCTTCCGTCATATCAGACGAAAAAATAATATATAAGTGAACAACGACAAATACTAATAAAATGTAGATATCTTTCTAACGAAAAAAATTAAAACAGAAATGATAGCATACAATACAAACACGAAAAGGGTTTTTCCTTAATAAGAGATAACTTGTTCGATGAATCTCAGACACACCGCAAGAAAAAATAACTTTTTAAAAACTGGAACTTTGCAGATTAGTTTATTATTGTGCTTGTATATGCCTGCATGCAGTTCCATACAAATTATGAGTTATTATGAATATCATTTCAAGAATCGTTATAATCATTTGTTGATATTGGATTTTTTTTTTTTTTTTTCACTTTTTTTTTCCACCGACGACAAACATTAATTCTTTCTCATTCACTTTATTTATTTATTATTTGTGAGTTTTCTCATTTTATGAAGCATTCTCATATTTCCATTTCATTCAGTCATTCATATTCCATTCGATATTTCTTTTTCCGCCATCCAGATGGATCAGTTGGTTAAGCATAGGTCTCTTGTGTGGGAGGTCGTGGCTTCACAGCACAAAACTGTTGTACAGCGTCCTTTTTTTAGGTGGATGAGTTGTCGATAACATTAAATTTTGGCTTCAGGGACCAGGTCATTCATTAAAGTGGGAGCGGGAGGAGGGGGGGAGGGGGGAAGGGGAGGGCGGGTGCTGCCATTGTCTCTCTAAGCCCCCCCACCCCCTTCTGGCACTAGCTCCCCTCTATTTAATGACGATCCCTTCTTTTAGGAGGCCTGACATAACTGAGCAAAGGTCAACTAAAGTTACACACTGATACACCTATTTCAAAAATCGTTGTCGCAGCTGAAGGCAACAGTCAACACTCCAAAACTGCAAATGATTTCGGTAATTTTTTCAAAATTAATTCATCTAGAGCATATTTTGGTTGCATGCATTTGACATATATTTCTGGCAAGCTGCAGTGGTAGCTCAGATGTTAAACCGAATATTTTGGAAAATACCAGTACTGCAAACATGATTTATGAGAAAAATTACCGAAATCCTTTGCAGTCTTGGAGTGTTGACTGTTGCTTCGACTGTGACAATGATTTTTGAAATAGGTGTATATTGAGACACACACACACACACACACACACACACACACACACACACACACACACACACACACACACACACACACACAAAGTGAACCGCACGTATTAAGAACCATTTACTTACCGTAACGGTCTAGGAACCACTTTGGTACAACTTTATAATAGACGAAGGCAAAATAAAATGGAGTTCCTGAAAAGACGATGAGCAGACAGAACATGGATTCGTAGGGAGCTTGATAGAAAGGTGCAACGACCAGATAGAGGGCTACCAGCACCATGACACATGGGATAGCTATCCAGACCTGGAAATGAAAAGAGAACAAATGAGAAATTTAACAAAAAGAAATAGAAAGCAAGGAAACAGGGAAACAGCAGGTGGACGGACGGACGGACGGACGGACGGACGGATGGATGGATGGATGGATGGATGGATAATGGATAAATGGAAACGAATGAACGGATGAAAGATAAATGAAATAAAAAGAGTAATGAAAGAAAAGTAATCTCACCTTATATGGTCTTGGCATATCCTTCCTCCGGAATCGAAGCCACACAATGCCAAAGAAGCAAAACCCGTAAAAAATCCAAGCGATGAAACTGAAATAATTCAGAAGTAACTCAAAGGTTGTTGACTCAGGGATTACCATGATGTAGGAAATAAAACTCTGAAGGAAAAAAAAAAAAAATCCGTTATTAGAGCAGATTTCGTATATGACAGTGAAAAGCTCGGCACGATCGGGGTGTCTTGCCACGACCGTATTGTTTTCTAGAATTTTGACTTGTCTTACCGTGCCTTGCCTGTGTCACGACCGTGTTCGTACCGCGGGCTTTTCACAGTCATACAAAAGCTAAAAATGTCCCTAAAATTAATAGTTTTTGGTCGGACCTGCCATATTCCTTTGGGAAATCTGTGACCCCCTGATTGGTGAAGCTACTGTTTGAGTCGATCTATGAATTGCCTTACGTTATAGCATTTAATTAAATTGTAATCACAAACTGCACATGTCAGATAAGTTCTCTTACGTTGAAAATTAGGGCTGGTAGAGGCGTGTGTCTCTTTGTGTGGACCATCGCCAGGAACTTGGGCAGGTGTCCTTGGCGAGCAGCTGCAAACACAAGACTAAAAAAAAAAACCCGAAATGCGTCAATAGAGCGTTTGAGTTGTGACGTATTTCCGGGTTCATTTGCTTACAAAATACGCGAAACCAAAACGTAAATGCGCAATTCCTCCTCCAGCTTAAGATATCAGGGTACCCCTAGCGACCGGTGTGGTTCAATTCTATATAGCGCGCAAGTTTTCAATCAAAACCCCAATATAGTATACATTTTCTGAAACCTGAATAAATGTAGAAACTATTCCTTTCTCTGTTTTTGTAAAATAAATCTTTCCTTTTAGGTTAGAGTGAATTATTTCACATAGGTCTCTTTGCAGAGTTTCACGTCAGCCGGTACTGATCTGAAAAAGATGTCTACTGCTTCATTCCAAAGTTATCGTCGATTTTGTATCGGATACAGCTATTTTAGCGGCGTCGTTACTTTAGGAACGTATAATATAGAATAACGGAGCAAAAAATCAAAAATCGGAGACACACGTTTGACAAGTTATTTCTCGTGATCTCGGAAAGATACTAAACATTTTTTTCAGATCAATACCGGTTGGCGTGGAACTCCGCGAAAAGACCTATGTGAAAATTTGAGTAATTCACTCTAACCTGAAAGGAAAGATTTATTTTACAAAAACAAAGAAAGGAATAGTTTCTACATTTATTCAGCTTTCAGAAAATGTATACTTTATTGGGGTTTTGATTGAAAGCTTGCGCGATATACAGAATTGAATGCACATCGGTCGCTAGGGGTACCCTGATACCTTAACCAAACAGTACTCTGTACAGAGATTTCTGCTCTTCAGAAAAGTGGAGCAAGAAAAAACACAAAACTGCTTTTTATTTCGGACCCGGAGTCACCTCTTCATAGGAGTGACATCTTGAGTGGTTCTTGTATGAGTGGGAAACATACGGTACTGCCTGACAGCACGTACACGGTACGGTATGCAGTAACACTGAAATGGCTTCCCATTGTTTTCGAGGAAAATATCCAGTCAACGCGTAGTTACTATACGGTGACAGAAAAGTAGGCGCTATAGTACAATCATTGTACAGCTATGAATTTGCTGTTGGTTTGCCCGCTCATGCAAAATAAAGTAAAGTAAACTGTTCTCACCGTCCACCAGCAAAGGCGTTACCATTAGCGGTACCAAAGGTAGAGCAGGCAACGAGTATAGGGATGACCCAAGCCATCACTCCGTATAACCGCTGTGCGAGGGTCTGAGGAAAGAAGATAGGTTTATACTCAAATGTAATGAGAAGTTCAATGGCGGATTTAGGGGAGAGTGTACAGGGGTGTACAGGAAAATCCCTTTCCACATTACTATTGATCGTTTTGCTCTCAATTACTACGAGGGTACGCCAACCTAAAGACAGGAAAGTGCCATTCGGACTGCTATAGTGCCCCTTTAACGGCTGCACCCTGCTCTAGAAAAAGTCCTGGATCCGCCCCAGGAAGTTTAAAACACATCTAAAAAATGTCAGTTAAGGTGAAGTGAACACAAATCAGTTTTTTAAGCCGCATCTAACAAGCAAGCAATTTTTTCCTGGACCAGTATTTTGCCTGTTTTACGCTCGTGTAGACAATAAAATCCATCTATGATCACAAACTAGCGTGCCAGTTTTTCAACAAGAAGGCATGTTTTAGGAAAAACCTGCTCATTAGTGTATGAAATACGTCTACAAATTATAGCTAGGTATGGTTACCACGGCAACAGCGTTTGACGTCATTAGTTCAGCTGGACTCAAAACAGCTATGTAACCAATGTTGACGAGCAGGTAGCAGATGGTTACCATGGGGATACCGATCCAAATGCACCGCGGGAGGTTTCTAGTTTGAAGGAAAATCATTAATCGCAGAACGAACGAGTGCTAAAATAAGGAGGGATTTGCATGGGCATCTCTTACAGAGCGTAAAGTTCATTGTCACCCAGAATGCATGAACACATCTGTAACGTTACCAAGCGAGACAAAGTCGAGGTAATATTCACTGATAATCCCCGAACTTGAGGTGAATAATTGTTTCAGTTTCAGAAAATATACAACATCGATTTGTTTCTAATATTTATATTTATTCCGTGTTTTCAAAGCGGCAGGCATCAACAAACGAAGCGCGGGTAATCCTATATAGAGCTGTTAAGTTGTGACATATTTCCGGGTCCAATTTTTCACAAAATGCGCTAAAATAAAACCAAAACGTTTATCCACGATTTCTCCTCCACCTGTAATAAACAGACCTATGTACACCAATTCCTACTATGAAGAACAAAGCAAGAAAAATCTTCAAAGA
>JAAAQI020104886.1:0-16148 GCA_011800005.2 Stichodactyla mertensii | reverse complement strand
TTCTCTTCTTCATTCCTTCATTGCTCAAACCTTTTCTTCCTTTTTCTTTCCTTGCACCCTTGCTTTCTTGTCTTTCCTCTTTTTACTTTCCTCCCTTCCTCCCTCCCTTCCCTCATTCCTTCCTTTCTTCTTCCTTCCCTCCCTCACTTTCTTCCCTCCTTCCCTCCCTCCCTTCCTTCCTGCCTTCCTTCCTCTTTTACCTTCTCTTCTTCATTCCTTCATTGCTCAAACCTTTTCTTCCTTTTTCTTTCCTTGCACCCTTGCTTTCTTGTCTTTCCCCTTTTTACTTTTCCTTACATTCTCTATCCTTCCTTCATTTGTTCTCTACTTCATCCATCCCTTTCTTCATTTTCCCTTTCCTTTTTCTTCCAACCTCCCATCCTCACTCTGTTACATCTCTTTCCCTCTTACTACCACTTCATCTACGCTGTTACATCAGAGTTGGGAATGCATTTAGGCCATTAATAGCCATTAATATATTATTAATCAATGACACTCAAATGCAACTGTACTAAAAACCTAAACAAACTTACCAAATATCAGCTCAACATTTATTTTGACAACAAAATATATTAGTAAATAATAATAAACTTATGAATGGAAGTAATATTGAATAGTTTGGATGGGTTATAAACTAATCTCATGATACATGTTATCGATGATTCTATATAGTTAAAAAATTTAATTTATTATGAATTAAAAATAATTCTAATTATTTTTATAAAATAATTTATTGATATTTTTGTATTATCTAAAGGGGGTATACCATAGATAACTTTTAGTAGATCAATTGTAGTAGATAAGTAATATTGTCTAGCTACCTTAACATGTGAAAGTAGAAATATTCTAAACTATAATAAATCGATTCGATAGATGATTAGTAAACAATTTATTTCTAATTGTGCCAGTCAGTCATAACAATACAAATGATAATTTAATATTGTGTTGATTGCTTTGAATATATATATTAAGCTATATGAAACCAAGATAGCTACTAATTATATTGTTAGAGCATTTTTGAGTGGGAAACATATTATAGTACTGACTTATACATGTACATGGTACAGTGAGCAAAACACTGAAATGGCTTCCCATTGTTTGTGTGAATCATCCAATCGTAACACAGTTACAGTACACAGGCACAATACTTTCATGAAAAAACCCCACACTCTAAAAAAAAATTGATTCATCTTTAAAGTTGAGTAAATTTTGATCATTTAAGTGCAAAACGTTCAAAACTTTTGTATAACTTTGGTATAACTTTGCTACCTTAACTAATGACATTCTCAGGTCATCATTTTAAATTTTTAAGCCTTTTTGAAATCAGAAAAAGATTTAACAATACTAAACTACTAATGACTATAAAGCTTTGTTGAAGCAACCTATTCCCATCCATAAACATTGAAAAGAAAAATCCATGGCTGAAATTATGGGAATTGATTTCTTGCATGATTTTTTCATTTCATCTTCATTAATTTTGAAATTGAAAGGGTCGTTGAAAAATCTGAGGAAACTGTTAACAAACTTGAAGCCAAAATTACTGCTAAAGAACCTGAAGTTACTCAAAGGTATTACTAATAATAATATATTACTAACTATTAATGCACTGATGATGATTGGTATATAGTAGGTTCCCACATAGCACTAATCACACTTACACTTTGGACTTTTATTATGCTTTGCAAGTTTTCCAAGTACAAATACAGGATTTTTGGAGCATATAAAATATATGCATGTGTTATTTACTGGCTGGGAGGTCCATAATATAGTGAAAAACTGTGTCCAAGGTCCCGTTTTTAAGACCCAGGGCATGGTTTTTCACTTTACGGAACAAGCAAGGACAGTAAATAAGGTGTTTATTTTATTCCTTATTTAGTTAGTTATTATTTTTTCTGTACAATTTTACCACTCAAGCCAGGATACCATTGGACCGGGCATATCATGAATAACTGGACTGCCATTTCTATGTCACACTCAAGCATTATGATAGGATAATATTTGATACAGTTTTGTGCACTTCAAAGATGGAATAAAACTTTATTTCTTCAGGGGTGGGGTAAGGACTGTGTTTGCATCATCAGAGAAAGGGTCAAAATCTAGGAGAATCTTTTGTAGATTTTATATTTTCTCCTTTCCTTTCAAGTGAAAAACCAGTTGTTGAACAGGCTGTCATCAAACAAGAAGTAAAACCAGAGGAGTCTGTGCCAGAATTGCCACCAAGGTAAACAGTGTGGCCATGGCAACAACAGTAGTTGACAGCTGAATATGTTATGCATTCGTCATTCTATTATGGTTTTTTTTTTTACTTTAGATTTTTTGCTTTGAAATGGTCTCGGATCTTGTCCTGCATGAAATTGTTGTCTGTTTTTACCCTTTAGAGTTAGTCAATGTAATTGTGTAGCTCTATAAGAGATTCGTACTTCCTCTATGGAGAGGGAATGGAATTTCCAAGGGGTGGGGAGGGATGAGAGCTATAGAGCTTTTATGGATTAACACATTTTAAGGAGTTAATTTAATGTGTTTGTTTTTTTGCATGAGATCATGTATGTTGTCGCTCTTTAAGCACCATAAAGTACAGAACGTCCACTATTGCATGATACTAATCATTCATAAATGTAACTATATTTAGTTACAGTAGCACAAGTATTTAATTTAATGACATAGCACATGATTCTGGGCAATTTTCAGTGTGTATTAATCTTTGTGATAATTAATATTAGACTAATGTCATAATTTTTAACTGGAAGTTTAATTTTAAGCACTTAAGCACAAATATAGCTGATACAGTTAGCACAATTGCCATCAATGCATTGGTCATTCTAGGACGAGGATGATCATTATGTTGAAATTTTAAACTCATCTTGTTAATTTAAAATGAGTGTCATTTCCTTAGGAAAGTTGCCATGGTAATCATGTCAGTGTAAGGTGGACTCATTTGAGAGTTACCATGGTAACTATCCACTTGTCAAATACAACAGCTGGGAGATAAAATTAACAATAGCATTTCTTTGCAGGCGCTACAGTGATTCTGAGGCCCCTAAAGGTCCACAACCACCAGATGAAGAGGACAAAGGTCCATTTTCTTCATCGTCATGGAAACGATTGGATGAACGGTCTAGAGAGGAAGAGTTCAAGCCAAGAGAGGCTGAGAAGCAGGAATATGTACCACAGCCTGCTGATGGTAATAGATTAATACTTCATAATAATTGTTATTAGAATTTGCATATAGTTGGAAATTAAGTCCATTGACTGTATTCCCTGGTTCAAGTGGCCTTCCAAAAATGACACTGCACAAAAGGCATGTCTAAATTCATTTCATTTTCTCTTTTAGTGACACGAACAGAAGGAACAATGGACTTAAGCATGAAGACATGGGCATCTCTGTCACCAGGCCGTACTCCGGGCCGAGAATCACCAGGAAGCACCCCGAGAAGCGAAAGGAAGGAGAACAGGCCAAGAAACTACTTGGCGTAAGTTGGATTTAAGCTTGTGGTTTCATTCAGGGGCTAGCAGACAAGCCAGATTAAGCCCAGTATCTCAGTGTCTTTGACTTGGCTCTGCACCCCCTCCCCAAGATTACTAACTTTCACCATTTTTTCTAACATACCCCAAAATTTTACCCCCCCCCCCCCCAGGATTTTCCAATGTCCTCAATAGGGTGGGGGTGGGGAGACAACAAAATCTTTATACTATATTTTTACCTTTACATCAAAACCTGCAGCTGCTTCAGGGACCTCAGAGAGGGATGGGCTGAGGTCTATGCCCCCCCTCCCCCCCCCAGTACACACACATTTTTACCAAATCTACATTGATTATGTTTCCTTAAAAAAGGTGCTCTGCAATCCCTGTAAAAACAGCCTCCTCCCACTTTTAAAGGCACTCCAGAGTCATTGGTGCAGGACATTTAATCCAATGTGTGTTTTCTTGTACAGTGACAGAGACACCAAGGCCATTTCATTCCGCAAAGAAGGCAGTCTTGGTATTCAAATCCAGGGGGGGAACAAGACAGGAATCTTTGTGGCTGCAGTGCGAGAAAATAATCCAGCTTATCGTCAAGGGTTAAGAAGAGGTGACCAGATTCTTATGGTACGTGGGAATCAATTTATCAATTTCAATTTTTACCAATTTTTGTTTTGTTCCACTGAGTTTAGAAACTGGTATTAAAAATTTGTCTATCTATTCCCAGGCAAATGATATTGACTTCAAAGATATCACCCGTGAGGAAGCTGTCTTGCTGCTCTTGTCTCTGGGAGAAGATGTGCGCCTTCTTTCACAACCAAAATTGTCAAGTAAGGATATAAAAGAACAGTTTTAGTGTTAGCCTCTTAAGCTACCCTCGGTTACATCTACCCGTGAATAGTTGCAACAGAAACATGCTCCGTTGCAACTTTTCACAGATAGATGTAACCAATGGTAACATACAGTTTCCACATTTTTTTCATGTGGCATAATGTTTATTGCTTTTTACAGCTTTTGAAAGGATCAAAAACAGCCCTGGAGACTCCTTTTACATCAAGTAAGTTCTTCTGATATTTCCTTGAGGTAAACAAGGGTCCTTACAGGATTGACTTGTTGGTGTGGCTGTGAATACATCAGAGTTCAATTAAATTTTTGTTTGTGTTGTTTCCAGGGCTCATTTTGACTATGGCAAGATGAAAGAGGATGAGCTTGACATTAACCATGAGGATGTGTTCCATGTGTGGGATACGATGTATGGCGGTATGATTGGCTCTTGGCATGCACAGAGAGTGACACTGAACAATGAGGAGACCGAAACTGGCATTGTCCCTAATAAATGCAGGTAAAAGAATTGGAAGCTAATGCATGAGCTGTTGTCATGGTTACCACAGCAGTAACCATGACAACTGTAGTAACCAACAGCTGCTGTCATAGTTACTGCTGCTGTTGTCATTGTTGCTTTTGACGTAGTTGCAGCTTTGGTTTTTGATGTTCTTGATGCTGTTGCTGTTGCCTTTGTAGTTAGCTGTTGTTTGTACTATTGATTGAGCTTGTGGTGGTTATGTAATTTGCTCTTATGATTGGTTAACCAATATGTAGGTGCCCTATTCCATAATCTGTTGCATTTGTGCAAAATTCACTCTATCAACTCTTACTTTCTATCCTCCAGAGCCGAACAGCTTGCAACAGTCCGTCAAGTTGAAGAAGACAAAACTCCTTCCAAGAAAGCAAGCCGTACCAACTCGCTGAAGAGGAAAGATTCACGTGGAGGAACATTGAAGAAGAACTATATGTTTGTCTCCACAGATAAACTAGACAAGGAATCCTTCAGTAAGTAGATTCCACAGTTGTGTGACTTAAACACCATGTCGTGGGAAAGATGCAGTGTTCATATGATGGCTACCCTGGGTTGCCCTTGACAAAATTGTTGAGCTTTAAAAATGGCTAACCTTTAGAGGAAAATTTTCTTTTTAGTGCATACTGCAAGAGAGTTCAAGCTGCCAGCTTATGAGCGTGTCTCCCTCAGACATCCTGGCTTTGTCAGACCTGTTGTCTTACTTGGTCCAATTGCCGACATCACCAGAGACAAACTCCTGCAAGACCTGCCTCAGTACTTTGCCATCCCAAGTATGTAACGCAATATTAAAAGTAACGCCAATCTTAAGAGTAACTCAAATGATAATAACAATATAATATTACCATTAGCAAATGGATAAAACTTGAACTAGTAAAATAACGTTTGCTAGCATAAGAGAATGGTACAGTGGACCTAATACCCATCTGAGGTACTCCTTTAGTAGCAATTTCGTATAATGAAATTGTACATGCTGTTATTGATCAAAACTAAAAGTAAAGAAAAATCATTAAAACCATTTGTATGCATGAAAAATTGTAGTGGCCCCAATACAACGCTCTGTAGTACCCCTAAATTCTTAATTACCCCAAGTCTGATTTTATTGACCAGCGTATGCATTTGTACTGTTGCCATGGTAACTAAGAGTCGTAATTGGTTCCGATTTTGATTTTTTTTTTTTAGCTGCCTATGGAGGAATCACACCAGCAGGACATGACAGCCCAACGAAATCCTCACGAAGAACGCTCAGCTACTCTACCATTAAGACTGTCATTGATAGTGTAAGTTAAGGAAATAGACTTAATATTATACTTCATAAATAGATATCTGAAATCTTTAAGAGTTTCTTTCTGATTCTTTGCACTTTTGTACAGAGAATGTAACACAATTGAGTTTTCTATGCAGGTTTTAGTAATTAACTACTTTTTATTGGCTCTATCCTTAGAGCAAGCATTGTCTGTTGGATATAGCACCAGATGAGGTGGAGAGACTTAATTACTGCCAACTCTATCCCATTGTACTCTTCCTCAAACCGCCAAACAAGAATGTCGTCAAGTAAGTCGCGTTATGTCACACTATTACACAGGGATCCCAAACTCGAGATTTCTGGTTCAGTACCCTTAAGGCTTCCTTTAAATTTCATTCGGCTAATTTCCATACATTGTTTCGCTGGTCAAACCCATAGCATTCCCTTGAAGTTGTGAGGTACAATGAATAATCCTTTGAAACTACCTTGCAGCATATATGATGAATGCTTTGTTTGACCAGTGAGGTGATTTATGGAAAGTGGTCTATTCTTGCACCGAGTTTCTCGAGGTCTTGAACCAGTCGGCGGGGGGGGGGTCGAGAGGGGGGTACAGGGGTATGTTAGCTAGAGGGGAGGGGGGCAAAAACATTGAAGGAAATGGGTCTTTCTTTAACTTTCTATGAACTTCCTCACTTGGCTGAGTTTTTACCTGGTCTTTTTTAGGGAGATGAGAGCACAACACGGTTCTGGCAAGGAGTCAGCCAAACACATCAAGAAACTGTACGACAATTCAGTCAAACTTGAACAGTTCTACTTCAACATGTTCTCAGGTAAAACAAACTCTCAAGTTACTCTTCTTACTTAGCCAAGTTGTCATAGTAACGCAACCAGTTTGCATACTTGTCATGGTAACGATCCATTTCACTGGTGTCGTCATGGTTACCCTTCTAATCTTGCAGCTACGATCCCTGCTGGACCAACCGATGACTGGTACGGACGCGTGAAGGATGAGATCAAGAAACAACAAGACAGACGAGTATGGATGTCTGAAGACAAGGTATTCAATAAAGTTCCTTCTGTCACTGTTTTATGAGATTGGGAATTGATGCTTAAATTCACGGGCCACTGTCATTGCCCCATGATTTCCAATTTCAAAAATAAAGGTCAAATTTTACTTTACTCTACTAGTAGACGAAATCAATTTTGAACTGCCAAATGGAAAATAAAGTGACAGGACAAATTTTGCTCCAACAAAATTATTTATCCTGCCAAGAATTAAAAAACTCTCTAGATATTTTTATTTTCTTTCTTGAGCCTGCTATTCCTAAGCTCCTCAGTTTCAGTTTAAAAGCGTGTGTTAAACACTGTTCAAAGCAGCTGCATCCAGCTTAGTAGCTAGTTCTGTTAAGTAACGTGAAACCTTAAGAAGAAGCAGAATATGGTCACGTGATTGGGTGGAGAAGAGGTCTACTGATGACGAAAACAAGTTGTGTTACCATGGCAGTGTTTGAGCCAGGCCGCGCCATTGCGCCAATCCCACAATAAAATGTATTCTGTCCCTCTAAAATTGCAGTGAATGGTCTACTTGATGCACAAGAAAAAGCCTTAAGGGACAGTCTCAGCTAAAATGACCCTTTCCTGAAAATCCTGGCTCAAACACTGCCATGGTTACATTCTGCGGAGAAGACACATCTAGTCGTTTCCACCAATGAAATTTCATTTTTATTGTTTAGTTTGAGCACGAAGACGTTGAATTCCGTGTCCACAACCGCTACTCGACAGGATACGAGTACGATTCCCGTGCCGACTCGCCTACAGCTCGTTCCAGCTTGTCACACCCTGCAGATGAGGACATCATTCCCACTGCAGAGCAAGGAGTGGAGAGCGCTCCCTCAAGGTACTACAATGGACCCGAAGTGGAATTCCGGGATGATCGTGGTCGCCATGACGACGACCGTGATCGTGATCGTGACCGTAGTCGCTATGACGACGACCGTGACCGTGGTCGCTATGATGACGACCGTGACCGTGACCGTAGGCCATATGACGACAGACGTGATCGCTATGACGATCGTGATCGTGGTCGTGGTCGCTATGACGACGACCGTGAACGTGAACGTGGTCGCTATGACGACGATGATCAACGCTATGACAGCGACATTGAACGTGCTAGTAAACCTGGGTACAAACCACATGGAAACATCGTGAAGTGAGTAAAGACGTTCCTGTTCATTTGGGTCCATCCAATTATTATCACAGCCAACGCCATCATCATCATCATCATCATCACTACCATCATAATCACCATCATCACTACCACTATCATCATCGTCATCACCACTATCATCGCCATCATCGTAGTATTCATTTTAATCATTACTGATAACAATACAAAGTCGTGCGCTCATCTAATAACTGACTTATGAACGCAGCTATCAAAAATGTATAGATTTCAGTCAATAAATCTACGAATAGCGTTCCTATTTCTTGCAATATGTTGTTTTGATATGTTCAAGGCAAAGCTAACAAAATCTTAAATATAATTTTTGTTGTTTATCAGAGTTCTTCCATCCTCACAAGAGCCCGTAGAACTGCGAGCCTCTCTACGAAAAACACGCCCTCTATCAGACGACGTTACAGACAGACTCCCAGACAGCCACGATGGAGAAGAACCAAGACCACGTGACAGCTTGAAAAGGACAGAGCCCGAGCCTCGCCCTGCAGAAGGGGTGAACCCTACTGAACTGGAGCTGAAATACAAGGCTGAATCACTACGCAAAGTTGAACAGGAGTCTGATCTTCTGAAAAAGTAAGGAACAACAGACCGGGAAAAAATATATTTATTTTTCCAGAAGTCATAATCCCACTTCTCGATGGGAAGCATGGGTGATATGCGCTGTCAGTGCGCTTCCTCTTACCGCTGGGGTCTCGGGTTCAATCCCTGGAGCTGCTATCTCGTGAGTTGTTTCAAGGGATATTCCGGTTCTTCGAAAAAATCAACTTATAAATTCCAATTCGACCTTTGGGCATTCACCTTGATTCTCGTTTGCCTCTCCAACACCTGAGCTTCATGATCTAATTTTCAAAGACATTTGCGCATTATATAATTGTAATGCAGCAGCGTTGCAGTAATTTTTCGCTATTATTTGAACTTAAAGTTTGTTCGTATTTATTAAAGGTATGACGAGAGAGTTGGAGTAAAGGTTTCCGATCTGTGGGCGATCGACAACGAGTTGAAACGTGACCGAATACAACCGCAAGAGGTGATACAAGTTGAAAGTAAACCCGATGATCTTGATCAAAGACTAGAGGAGCTTGAACGTGCAGTACCCCCTCCCCAGCCAAAACCGGAGCCCAAGAAAGTCATTCCCGCTCCCTACAGATTTGAGCCCAAAACTCGCAACGTTGTGGTCGACTATCGTTCTCAAGACCGTCCAGAATCCGTCGTGCGCACTTCGTATTACCCGACGCGCTCGTACGCTACGGTCACCCACGTCGAGAGTAAATCGGAACCCGAGGTGCGCGCGCATGTTGTAGATCGTGTCGAAAGCGCTCCTGTCGTTGAAAATGGCTATCGTAGCTTACCACGTGACTACGGAAAAGCGCCTGAGCCTAGAGAAATCTACCGCGCGGAAGTGACAATCCCAACGAGGGGAAACAGGCCTGAAAGACCAAAGTCGGCTTATGGATATACTTCACAAGCTTATGCGCCCAAGCCATATGGAAGTGATCGTTCTTCTGAACCTCCACCACGACCTGCACAGCCAACTAATTATGATTACAGACTCTCGTCAAGACCTCAGTCTGAAGTTCGACGTGAACCTGAACCCCGCCCGGGGACTTATCGATCAGAGTTTCAACCTAAGCCTGCAGAGTATGAACCTTACAGAGAAGATCCACAAGCCATGGCAAGGTAGGAATAAGGAGTTGTCTGGGTCGTTGAGGTTCTCTTTTCCCATTGTCCTGATAACACCAAGGTAAAAAGGACCTCAGTAAACCACCGTTAAGGGTGAGATTGACATTTATGGACAAAGGAAAATTAGATACTGATTGTATTGAGGATGATTAAGGTGTTAATGGTGATGCGATAGTGTTGATGATGGTGGTAATGATGTTAATAGTGTCGATGTTGGTGGGTGTCATTCACCATCGTCATGATAAATTCTAATTTTATTCGACTCTTCAAACACCTCAAAAACTCTTTCAAAATCTCTTTTCCAGTGACTTCGAATCTCTTGACGACAACATCCAAGTAGTTGCCACAGCACGTGGAACTTTCACCCACAAGGGTGGTGTCCTCTCTTCTCCCGAGTCTGGAGTCAGCATCATCATCCCTGAAGGCGCAATCCCACGTGGTGTCGAACAAGAAATCTACTTTAAAGTCTGCAATGATACCAGCTTAACGCCCCCACTTGACACTGACAAAGGTAGTATTATAGATCTTGTTTATAACAAATGTTTATCTTATTCGTATTTCTTAAATGTTTGGTGCAATCTAGTGCTGACAACAGGAAATCCTGTCGCGTACTTTCCCTCGAGATATAAAAAGGACCAAGATTCTCTTCATTCTTGCTTGAATAAGTGTAATTGGCTTCCGCCTTTACCTTCATGGACATAAGGAACCCGTCCCCTCCCCTAGTGTTTTCTTTAGCCCTCCCCTCTCAAGTTACTTGGCTCTCTTCGTTCTTATTTGGCGGTATAAGTTTTCCTTGGTCTCAATTTTCGTGTTCATGGAACTGATAGACCCTCTCCCTTCTCCCAGCAAGTGTATTCACAAACCTTGCCCCCTATTTCCTAGGACAAGTTTTCAAGTCCAAGTACTTATGTAGTAACAATGGTTTTGTATTTCTTAGGTGAGACTCTTCTTAGTCCATTGGTCATGTGCGGACCTCATGGAACACAGTTCCTCAAAGATGTCGAGCTCAGACTACCACACTGCGCTTCCATGACGCCAGATGGATGGTCGTTCGCCCTTAAATCTAGTGAAACGCCAACAGGTACTTTTTCTAATTCTCTTGTTCACACTATTTTTTCATTTTGTTTCCCATTAGCCCTGCTCTCCTTGTCACTCTACCTCTGACGGTAATTTCAATTCCGTAAATTTTCTATGTTCTCGTCTTCTCTTCTCATTCTAAACAGTGCTAACCTACTAATGACTCATTTTTCCATCTCTACAGGAATGCCCACCCAGTGGCATAATTTCTCTGTTCCTGGCCAAGAAAACAAAGACAAATGTCAAGTGGGAAACAACAGCGTCTCCGTACTCGTTGATCACTTCTAAATTCTCCTAACATGACCCTAATTGTCTAACTAAACCATTTCAACACAGACCCTGGACCCACTCGGACGTTTATGGCGGAGTGTTTGACATAAGGCCTGATAACGAATGAAATAGGACTGTTGGATGAATGAGCCATAATGTATATTTTTATAGTCTTAACGTTCAAATGAAACACACAGCCCAAGAAAAGTGATTTTGAAGATGTCACGTGACCTTCAAACGCGTATTTGCCTTTTGTCAGCCGGTAAAATCAGCTTCATTGGTTGGGCTACCTGTTACTCTTTGAATTGTGCGTGAACCATGGATTTTAGCCGTTAAATTGATTTTCGAATATATTCAGTTCTCCAATAAGATTTTATATAAGTTGAGCTGAAAAAGAGTTGGGTCGTCACGTGATCTGAGTTCAGTCACGCAACAGCAGATTCCAGTAACGCTGTAGTAGTCACGTAATCTTGATGTGTCCAACATAGTTGAGCTTTCGTCCATAATTTTCCTTAAAATGCAACCTAGTCATACTAAAAAGTACGTACCACCAAAAAACGCAAAGATATTACTTCACGAGCATTAAAAAACGCTTGCAATTCCATTTTCGATAAAACAATGTTACGTAGAGAGAAATTTTCTAACAAAAAATTGAGAATTCTCAAGTTTTTTTTTAAGTATACTTCATTTTTACTCGAAAAATATTTTCATCAGAAAATCTGAATATTCTTTCCGTCATTTTTAATTTCCCAATTTTCTTTTAATAATTATATAATTGATATTTAGAAGTAGAAGATAAAGGAGGACTAAACTATCACACTAAACGTAGGCTTAAAAAATTTTGTTTTATTGTACACAAGCAGGCAAGCACGTAATGTTAAGGGCAAAAAATCATTCTTTATGTATCAAATACACAATATATATCATGCCTCGTAATCCCGTAATATTTAGAAATGCTTGATTTTGATTTTAATCATTAAAGATAATTGTATGAAGTGTTGTGTTTTCGTTTTGGCGCCATTTTTCTGGAAGCCTCGTTTTGTAGCGCGCGCGCGCGCCTGGAGACCACGTGACATCAAAATGGCGAAACCTATCAGTTTACTTTACTTGAGAATCGAAGTCTGAAAACATTCAATTGTTTTGTCCCAAATGAACTGCATTGGAGATTACTGCTCGGGATCTATTAGTCAACTTTCAAACCACTATATGACTACGGTGTTCAAGTTGTGTTTTTAGGAGCTACGGTGCAGTTTCGGCGATGTTTGATGGTCCAACCTTCTTACGTATCTTGAATGACGCCATCAATGTGGTTAAGGGCCTTGTCGAAACGGGTACTACCCCCACCTGCCGAATGCGACGAGGAAAAACAAAAAAGAACAAGTAAATCCAGGGATTGATAGCGGCATTGCTGTGAGCCATAAACAGGGAGACGAAATGAAAAGTGGCATACAAGCACGTATTTAGGTGGAATTGGTACAACTTGAAGGCGTACATCCATATCGCAATTCCTAATGGACCCCAGCACACAGCGAAGACCAGGATCATGATGACGACCATGATTTGGTTGCGCCTCTGTTTCTTCACCACATTCCTCCGCCATTGAGGAAAAGATCTAATAGATCTTCTGAGCTGTTTACGAACCTTGAAAGCGACGAACATGTTGAGGATTAAGATCAAGGCGAATGGAAAGAAGATTAGCAGGATGCAAATCGCGACCCGGTATGCTTGCTGAGTGGCCTCATTGTCAAAGAAAGGACCATCGCAGCGGTAATCGTTTCCATCGAGGTAGATCTTATACGTGTGGAAGTAATGGGAATTAAAACCGATAGCTATTATCCAGGTTAGTGCGACGGCTGTACAGGTCACGCGTTTTTCGCGCGGCTGGTTCTGTCTGAGAGGTTCTGTAACGCGTAATGTCAGAAAAATAAACTGATACAGTGTGATGCAACACATGCTCATGATAGAAATCATAGGCGAGATGTCTGAAAAGTAGCACACAGTCTTGCATAAGACGTCGCCCATAGTTCCTTGGATGAGCCAGACATCGGAACGAAGGATCAAAGTGTTTAGTTCTCGAATACCAGCGAAGAAGGGCACGAGTAAGTCCGACGCGGCAATACTTATGATGAAAGGATCGAGCTTTCTCTGTTGTCTTCCTCGTGCAAAAAGAGCAAGGATAATCGTATTCCCAGTCAAGGAGAACACTGTAATCACAATGTACGCGATGATTTTAAAGACGTTGGAAGTTTCGGAATAGATATGACAATTAGCCAAGCTTGTAGAGCTCGCGGTAGTAACGTTTGTCATGTTCGGCGACGTGGTTGCATGAAGCGCCATGTTTTGCTTCACTTTCTTTGCGTTCTAATCAAAAACAACAGCTTGAACGACCTGCAAAGAGGCTACGTTTTCTCTCTGTGTTAGCCCAGAAACTGAGTCAGACGCAGTGTGATCTAGTCCTTTTTAAGTTATCCCAAAATGTGAAGGACAGCTCATTGGCCTGGTCCTCAACCCAGATAACCCAGTAGGGCATGTGCAAGAAGTTAGTATTGATGTTTTCCGTCGTTTTATTATTTTTTTCCAAGTCCTTGGCTCTCAGCGAGCAAAGTTCAGTTAAAAAATAGACGGGTGGGGTGGGGGGTGAGACAGTTTCCAAAATCTCGTAACGTTGACCAAGCCTACTAGTTTGGTTCATCCAACTATACCCGCACATCTTTGGCCAAAAGATGTGTGTGTGGATAGAGATGTATTTTCCCGTGTATTTTGTAGTTTCTCGTGATCAGGTGAGTACAACCATGCAAGGAGAGAGAGAGTTAGCCCCCAAGGAATTCAGTTTATCAGAATTCGTCGTGGTTCTATTGTTCTATCATACGATATGCTGCCATCGCAGGCATGTGGAAATCCTCTATATTCACTGATTTCTTCTTCTAGACTTTGAGGAGCACTTTGCATAAATACAATAGCAGGGCCGTATCCACCAGTACATTTGGTCCGGTTTCAACCGGACCAACTTTCAGTAATTTGTTCGTATATATTTTTAATTGATTCTGATATATATATATATATATCAGAATTATTCAGAATTATCAGAATATATATATATATATATATATATATCAGGATCAAAAGTAGACAGCCCCTCCCCTCCCCGAACAATTCTGAAAACCGGACCAATCAGAAATTCGTGGATACGGCCCTGAGTAGCTTGTTATCCTTCACTGCACTGGTCTCATATTTTGGACTTTTGAGGGGTCACTTTGCAATGGTCCTATATAAGCGAAAAGCTATTGTGTTCATGCAAAAATAAACCAAAACTAACTGCTTTGTGGGTTGTAAGTAAGCAGCTTGTATTTCAGATTCCTATCTCAGATGTTTATTATTGTGACTTCCGTAAAGAATAGCAACGATATCAATCCAGACCGGAAGCTTCTTCAGACTTGTTTCCAGACTCGTAACTGATAAGAAGACTGATAGCAAACTATTGTTTTTTGAAGGAGCAAATTTCTAATCTTACAAAATCAAATCATTTAACAATAATGTCTATGTTTGGGCTATCCCATCCGAGGACTGACCCAGAGAGAGAATTACTCAAAGAAATGACATGCGATTGCAAATAGAAAACAGCTAACTACATCCGGCTATCGGGGGTAGAAGCGGAATCCGGAATACTGGACACAAAATGATTCAGAATACAGGAAAAAGTAGGGAAAAGGTATGGAATACAGAATCTTTGAAAAAAAGATAGGGAATGGGGAATACTTGGTCTTCAAAGGTTGAATAAATATAAATAATAAAAAATACTTTGTAATTTTTAGACCTGAATACGGAATACTCATCGAAAAAAAAATTCCGCTTCTACCCCCGATACATCTAAACTCAGCATGCTTTCAACCCTCATTCTCATTAATAATTCATGACATTTTTGGCCAACCGGAATCTCTAATTTGGTCAGGTGGACGGGTTTTGAAATCCAGTGAAACACAAGTTGAACATCACTAGTGTTTGAAATATTTTCCTGTGTTCTTAATTTGCATCCGAATACATATTTCTTACTTACTAACGCTAGACTCGTAAAAGTATCTTCAAATACTAAGTTTAATAGTGACACTTAGAAATATTGTCTCTAAAAACATATTAAGGACTAAATTTATTTTTTAGTACATTCAAAAATGTCTTAAAGAATTTTGTAACGTACCTTATCGAGAGTCGAACGCCGAACCTCAACTTTTCCAACCCCTTGACTTACCACTACACTACAGGTCATTTCGTTGCTGTTGAATGAGTTTTCAAAAGTTTTATAGCAATGCTTTTATTCTTTATACATCAATTAAAAATCAGGTTTTGTCCAGTAAACAATGAAAATACAATAAATCATAATGAGTCCATTCTTAATGTTGTTTAGGCTGGAGTAGTCCATAATCTCCAGAGACTTTTCTTTTTTGTATTTGATTAATTCGTTGCAGAAGTAATTCCAAAAACTCGTGCTTCGTGTTCATTAGGGTTTCCAAACACGCCAAAACAACAAATGTTTCAAATGTTTTCTCGTGTTCGGAAACCCTAATGAAACACTCGCACTCGTTTTTGAAATATTACATCATCGATCCAGAATGACCTTTAAATTTTCACTTTAAATTTTCATTTGACCATAAATCATTGATTCTTTTTTTGAGGTGTAAAAATGACCCAAAATCAACCAAAACCGTGGCCTGTAGTCCATGCTTTTTGCCCCAAAATGGCCTATTTTTATTTTCCAATAAAGAATTCATATTTTTCTCAGAGGTGTGAGAATGGCCCAAAATCCATCAAAACCGTAGCCTATAGTCCATGCT